>PVKC010000712.1:0-60620 GCA_004027635.1 Crocidura indochinensis
AACCGATAACCTTTTGCATGAAAGGCAAACGCCTTACCTCCATGCTATCTCCCAGGCCCCTTATGATGAAAGTATAAGCTCCCCATTGTCTTTTGAGATTTCCTTGTGGGGTGTGGGCTCCAGGGTGCCTTTTCATCACACACCCTGGCCTTCCTGAGATTGACAAAAGATTTGTGGCAGGGAGGTCTTGGGTAGAGTTATTGTAGTGGGAATCATTCTGGAACTAGTTCCGGTATAAAGTCACAGTCCACATTAGAGAGAGATGATTAGGAGGGCCACACTGCATGAGTCAGTCAGGGTGTTGATTGTGTTTTCTTGCCTGGAACGAGGTGTGGGGTGTCTCTTCACTTGGGTGCTGGGTACTGGTTCGTTGGTGTAGGAGGTCGGTCTTGATGCCTAATGGATTAAGAACTGAGGGTGAAGAGTTTTAATATGGTAGGGATATCGGGGATGGGATTGAAGGGTGAAAGGATAGTCGGATTTCTGAAAGGGGGAGAGGGGATAGTTAGCTCGTATTTTTATTTATTGTGAATATAGACTTTATATTTAGAAATATATTTACATTAAAATTTTAAACCTATGTCACTCAGACTTTGATCATCTACTTTCATTTTATATTATGGCATTCACTTATTTCACTTTTTTCTAGGTAATACTAGATGCTCTTCCCAAGGACTTTGCTGCAGTAGTCAAGGACTTTAATACCAGAATTAAAAATAATTTTGTTTCCTTCCTCCTAACGATTTCTAAATTGGCTGACATGAAAAAAGAATGTCAATTACCTCTCTCAAAAATTGGTAAGATTGTGAATTTCCATTACCGGAATATGAAGTTAAAAATGGTAAACATTTTGAGTTTAAACTTTAGAAAACAAGTGATAGAACTATTATAAAAATAATATTCAGAAAGCTTACATGATTTATTATATGTAAAATATTTTGTTGATGTATACACTTTAGGCTGAAATTCAAATTTAGAATGAGGTAAGCTATCAATGGCTGTGAAGCTGAGTACTTAACATTTTCTAATGTTATTTAACAGATCATTGCATGGTCTCATCTTATTCTAGACTATTTCCCTTCCTGGTACTGTTATATGCTTTTTAGTAGAAATTGGCACTCAGTTACTTAAAGTTTCAAAATGGAATAGATTAGGAAATAAATAAAAAAGATTTTGGCATATGCAAGCCATAATAGATTTTAAGTTCATGAGAATTATGGAAAATAACAACAAGAATATAGGGTTTGCTGTATCTAGAATGAAATGACATACAATTAAAAACGAAATAAGAAGAAAACTCAATTAATGGTGTCATATAAAGTGAATATAATGAAAGTAGAGAATATACTCTGTGTCTCAATATAGAATGATGGGGAGAGGGAGAGAAGAAAAGAGAAAAAATGAGGTGGCAAAATTTTGTTTTCTATTATTCCTAAGAGTCAAGAAGAAAAAAATTGGAGTAAGAAGTGATACTTTGATTTATTCTTATATCCAGGCAGACTATTAGTTTTGAAATATAAAGGCTTATAAAGGATAAGGATAAAGTTAAATGTTTAAAAAATTTACATAAAATGGAATAAGAAATAAAGACAGTATTTCCCCCAAGATTTTAACAATCAAGATAAGATTTATATAGCTTTTATTAATGATTGTTAAGTATATCCTTCAATGATGTAGAAAATGTTGTTCATCTTTACTCACTGCATAAATAAATTAATTTCAGGATAACTTATTGTTAAATTCAAAACATATATTTAATTTTAGGGGTTTAAGTGTCAGACAATACACTCTTGCATTTATCTCTGAGATCATGGACAATTTCAACAATTGCATGGGTGCATTGTGTATAGAGATGAGTTATAGGACATTGCTTTTTTTATTAAGTCAAACGTGCTTCAAAACATATAGCATCATATTTTTCAAGCAAAGTGGCAACGCCTTCTCTTGATTTCTATTATCTAAATTAGGGTTTCGCAATCAGCTCCCTTTGGGCTTCCAATATATTCTAAGGGAGCCACAGATGAAAGTTTTCTTAATTGTGGACCACATCAAGAGACTGGGCAAACAATAAATAATAGGTTAGGAAGCATAGGAATGAACCAAAGGGTTGGAAGGAGGCCATAGTTGGTAAAAATAAATAAATAAATAAAAGTTGAGAACTCTGTTCTAATAGAGAAAATACTGAATCAAAATAAAGAAAGTGGGAAACTAGGAGAAAGACAGACTGATTAATAGACAGACAAACAACAGGAGATAGAAACACACACAGGAGAGCATGCACATTCCTTGCTATAAATCTGCTGTAAATCTTAAAGATATTCATATATATGTATATATATATTTTTTTCCTTTGGTCTTGCTGCTTTCAGTATTCTATCTCTATGGTTTTCATTATTTTAACTAGGATAGTCTTTTGGGGTGCTTTTATTCATGTTTATTTTATCTGATGCTCTTAGAGCATCTAGAATGTAAATACATACATGCTTAAGCTCTCAGAACATTTCAGCAATGATGTTGATTTGTTGCTTCTTCATAGGGGTTTTTCTTTCTGTTTCTCTGGGACCACAGTAATTTTATGTTGTTTTTGTTGAATTTATCTTAAAAGTCTAATGTCATCTATTTGCTTATTTTGAGGATCCATCTTCTGTTTATTTCCATCTTCTACTGCTGAATGGAGGAATTATCTTCAAGCTCAATGATTCTATCCTCAGCAGCTATTATTCTACTGTCAATGAGTTCTGCCAATGAGTTTTTCATGTTGCCTAAAAGAAGTTCTGGTATTTGTTTGAAGTTTTTCATTTGTAATCTCAAATCATCTTGAGTCATATTGGATAGCTGTTTCATGATTTCTCTAAGTTCCTGGAAAATCCTCAATATTTATTCTCTAAAATCTGTATAAGAGAGGTCATATAAGTGGCTGCTACTAGTTGGGTTTTAAGAATTACTGTTGCACAAAGCTGGGTAGGGATCTGTGATGTTTTCCTTTTGTTACCTTTGCAGTGTGTAGGTGTTTTTATGTGTGCTGGTAGTGTTCATTGACTAGAAGAAATGTGTGGCTATGGAGTAAAGTTGAGCCCAGCTGGAGTGGCTTGCAAACCCATACTCTTGTGCTGGTTCTTCTGTTTCTCTCAAGGCATCCTGACTTAGGATGAAACTTCTGAGTCAAAATGGAGCACACTGCCATTCTTTCTATCTGCCTCAGTTTATTGGGCCTCAATTGGAAGAGCGCATATTGAAGTAAATACAAACTATCTGAAATGAGGAACTGTAAGTTGAGAAAGAATCAAAAAGAAGACAAAGAAAGTGATGGACAGAGATAAAAATTAAAATGAAGAGAAATAGAAAGGCACAAATAGAGAAAAGAGTAGGAGTGGCAGATATATAGAGACTGATCAAAAGAGACCAATTCATGAGTCTGGAGTGATAGCGCAGTGGTAGGGAGTTTGCCTTCCCACATGGCTGATCCAAGATGTACCGTGGTCCAATCCCTGGTGTATATGGTGCCCCAAGCCAGGGGTAAGCCCTGAGCGTCACCTAGTATGGCCCCAAAACAAACAAAAAAGTAAAAAAAGAGGGACCAATTCATTGGGGCAGAAAAATGAGCAGCGTTCTCCCATCCTGTCTTCTAGTGAATGAAGTAGAAATTTTATCTTTTCTGTTGGATTATGAACAATAGATTTGTGATAAGATGAGAAATGATGTGAACTTAAATAATATGAAAATATTTCCATTTTTCTTTTGATGTCTATAGGATATAGAATGGATGGTATATTTTTGTTTTGATAGCCTCACATCTATTGGTATCTAATAGTGCATGCTTCTTATTTCATAAATGATAAAATGTAGTTTCTTAGAGTATAGAGAAGGAACTATCAATAACCTATAATAGGCTATAAATAACAGAACTATCAACATGCCTGAGAGAAAGTTTGAGAGATTTCTTTTAAAAACAAAGTTTTCTCTCTGATGATTTAGCAGTGCTTAAATTTCCAATTTTAGTATTACCCTTTCTGAAAGAAACAGTAGTGATAAATCTGGTAATAATGACATATACATGATTGGGTATATTAAACATTTTTAATTCACTTATTAGTTTTTCATATTTATTTCTTAGAATTTACAGGTAAGGAATGTAAAGACTCAGAATTGGTCTCTCATTTGATGCCTGGAACTGAAAGCAGAACTGCTGTTTCACCATTTGCTTGCCTGTCTAATATAACAGATCAAGATTTATTTGATATTGATGATTTAACAAATGTATGTACACTTTGGTGTGAAACTTTTTTTATCCTATTTCTTCATTCAAGATTAATCATTTTTATTACTATGTACCAAATATCTTGTAAGCCGAATATTAATACTTTTACTTAATCAGAAAATTTTTTTTACTATTTTAATAATTCTAAAATAAAAGGTTGAATTGTATAAGGAAATAAATGCTTCTTATTTCAATTAATCATCTTGTAAGAATTACTATATAGATCATGTGTGAAGTACAAAATTTAAATTTCAATTTTCCTCATTATGTACTCCTTTCACCAGAAAATTTCTCCTTTTGTTCATTTAAATTAAATTACCACTCTGTGAGAGTAGTGGTACATTTAGTACCATAGGCAGGTAACTAGAGATAGGCCCTCTTGAATGACCTTTTCTAGGAGTTAGGCAGAGATGAACAAGTCATAAATCATATAGTTATGACCAGAACAGAAGAGCCAAACCAACCTGGTTGCCTGGTAGAAATTAAAGTAAGGTCACAGAAACAATTAGTAGAGATCTACATGAAACTTATAATGGAATTCCTTAACCATAAAGGTTGCTAGCAACAATGACTTGCAGCGACAATCATGTCCCATGATTGACCCTCCCGTCTTGATGTGCTGTTAGAGCGCAATGATTCTGGAAACTCTATTTTTCTTCCCCTTTTCTCTTTGTTTAACAATTTTTCTGTGCCCTCAGAAATTTTCCTATATAAGCAAACATCTGACCTTTGCAGCCTTTCAAGGCAGATTTATTTTCAGAAAAGAAAAAAAAGAATTTTAAAAACATTTGTGGTATAGTTCTGAAATAAAATAACTGTACTGGAGCTGGAGAGAGTATAGACCCTGTCATGGAAAATGTGGTGTTGGAACATGTAAACAGAAAACCTTATCAAGAACATAATTGTCAATCAATTGCTTCAAGTACATTGTTAAAAGTAAAAATAAAAAATGTGTAATAATTTTAATTGATATTTTAGTAATACCTTGTTTGGAGAACATTAAGATATTATTTGGGATATTTGACAATATTTTAATATTATTATGATTTATGTAATATAATAAAATAGAAGGATCAAGTTTTATAATATATTAATTGATATATAAAAAGAAAATACTAACAATCTAAAAATCTCTGCACATCTACAGGCTATATTTCGAACAATTAATGTGAGTAACAGAAATATTCCACTTCTTCATTTGAAGAAATATGATATTACTGGGAGGAAGTGTCCTTTAAATGCTTATGCTTTTAACTTCTACAAACAAGGTTCTCTGACAGCACTAACTTTGGATAATTGGTATGATCTTTCATATTTGAATATTCATTTTGACAGTGTGTAATGATAATTTACTATGTTCAGACATAATTTATGGGAATAAATTTAAGTTAAAACAATTTAATAAGAGTTATTAATATAAAGGTTAGTTGGAATGGTTTTTAGATATTATTTTTATTATTGAATGAAATTTATATAAAATAAAATGACATATTTTAAGGTGAAAACACATTGACACTTCCTACATTCATAATGTTTTGCAACAACTGCTGCAACTCAGTTACTGAATATATTCATTAATCTAAGAATAAAGTTTATACCTATTAAACAGTAACTCATGTTCTTTATTTGCACATCTTGAAAGTACCAATATTCTCCTTTCTCTATTAATCTACCTTCTTTGGACACATGCATGAATAGAATCAGTAATGTAAATTTAGCCTTTTGTATATATATGACTTTGTTGTCTAATATTTTAAGGTTCTAATTTATTTTTAAATTTATTTTTATAGAATTATAGAATTCATTTTATATATCATATATCATCTATAGATTTATAGTATTCATTTTATATATCACTGTATGTATATGTCTTCAACTTTTGCCTACTATGTAGAGCTGTACTATGCAACTCAATGCATTTGAGTGGTCATTTAAAATTTTTTTTAAATTAATATATCTATGAGTACAATTCTTATATCACATAGTCATTCTATTTTTAATTTTTTGATATTACTGATATCTTTTTTTTTTTGGTTTTTGGGTCACACCTGGCAGTGCTCAGGGGTTACTCCTGGCTCCATGCTCAGAAATTGCTCCTGGCAGGCACGGGGGACCACATGAGGCACCGGGATTCGAACCAATGATCTTTTGCATGAAAGGCAAACGCCTTACCTCCATGCTATCTCCCGGGCTCCTGATATCTTTCAAAGCTTCTGAGCCATGATACAGTATCGTCAGCAACATACAATGGGTCAGATTTCTTTCACTGCTTTTATTTTTCTTTTATATAGTTATTATTATCACCTTGTTTGTTTTAAATTTTAAATGATACATTTCTCATGGTTTTGATTTGCATTTCCTTAAACATTATGATTTAGAGCATATATTTTGATTTTTTTAAAGAAATCTATATATTCCTTGAAGGAATGTCAATTCAAATCCTTCATTCACTTTTCAGTAGGTCTCCTTAGTGCTACTCCAGAGCCTTGGTGGCTACTCCCTACAATACAGGTCTGGCCTAATAGCGCAGGCTTAAAGATTAGTTGGGGAACTTGGTGGAGTAGTGCTGCTTATGCCCATCTATGTTGAGGGCCACCAGTATTGGGGGCCACCAGTGTTATACTCAGTTATGGTCAGGGTGCCATGTAGTGTCAGAGATTGTATGTGTTTCTTTAACTCAAATTAAAGAATTAGTTAATATTTTTATTGAGGTACTTAGTAGACAAGGGGTGAGAAGGAAGAAAAGAGAAGGAGAAATAAGATCACTGATAGTTTTTCTGGACTACTTCTTTGACAGGTCATTACAACTTTCCTTAACGATTTACTTCCTGTTTATACTAATCATGAAACCTATTAGATGTAAAGTTTAAGGTCTTCTCAGGTCCTTTTTGAGCACATACCTGACCCTGGGTATATTGATGGCTTTCTTGATCCTCTAATATGCATTGCCATGTTCTTTTAGATCTTTATCACAGATTTTCAATAAATCTGTTACACTGCTCTAATTTATCCCTAAGCTACAGAGAGTCCTGTTTTTCCCTTAAAATGTTTTTGAGCAATGCCCACTTTTCTTTCTTTCATTATTACTAAGTTCTAATTAGGTAAAATAAAGAAAACTGCCTCACCTCAATTCTTTCAGGGACTTCCCAGACAATTTGGAAATGATAAACAGATGTTATTAAGAAAAGCAGCTGTACTTCCCTCAGAACTGAGAACTAGGATCTCACGCTATTGTTTTTAAAATTGCTCCTAAACTACTGCAGTGGTCAAGGAGTAAATAAAAATGGCATAAAGCTTTTCCAACCTTTCTGACCTTTCAATTGATTTGAAGTTAAATCTGACTATTTTGCAAAGTTCTGAAAGAGTTGATTTGGGCAGTTTTTGATTAGGATTGATACTTTTATGGAAAAATGAATCCTTAAAACTGCCTGCCATTTTTAGTGACACTACTCCTAGTTATCACCTTAAACAGTGAGATATTGAAATTTGATGATGATGATGATGATACTACTACTACTACTACTACTACTACTACTACTACTAATAATAATAATAATAATAATAATAATAATACGTACTATGTATTGGATCAATTTTTTTTGAGGGGGCAGGTCTTCCAAGGAATGAGAAGAGAGCTCAAGGCCATTTCCAGCAACATCAGGCTAATCAGGTTCAATGTTTCAAGGATGGTTTTTTTGTTTTGTTTTGTTTTGTTTTGTTTTGGTTTTGGTTTTTGGGTCACACCCGGCAGTGCTCATGGGTTACTCCTGGCCCCATGCTCAGAAATTGCTCCTGGCAGGCACGGGGGACCATATGGGGCACCAGGATTCGAACCGATGACCTTTTGCATGAAAGGCAAACGCCTTACCTCCATGCTATCTCCCAGGCACCATCAAGGATGTTTTAATGTGAGGACAGACCAGAGGATATGGTGCTTCTTAGAGATCAAAGTGCTAGGGATTGGTAACCCACTTACACTGAACCTTCCACCCTAAATGAAAGTCATCTGATAAATCAAATGATGAGCCATTTTTCTAGTTTAAGCTATTTAGTGTAAAACAACTAAAAATTATTAGATGTTTCAAAAAACATGAACCTTATATGTAGTCTTAATATATCTGCTTTATTTGTTCCTGGAAATGTCCTTAGTAATCTTCTATTTTTTTTCTGTTTATTAGAACCACACCAAAAATATCTAGTATAACAAATATTACTTTTTTTAATATGGAACACTTTTTTAAAATATGGTCAGCACTTCACAAATGTGTGTGTCATCCTTGTGCAGGGTCCGTGCTAATCTTCTCTGCATTGTGCCAATTTTAGTATTAGTGCTGCCAAAGTGAGAACTCAAATATTACTTTCTCTTTTTTCTTTAAATGTTATTTTGTCTTTTTTTTCCCTCAATAGGTTAAATATGGGAGATGCCTTTAATTTGATCAGAGACTTCATGCTTACTACTCAATCCATCAGGTACAGTAAACATTTCCTACATTTCAAGATCATATAACCAGCTAATTATGGTTAAGAATGAATAAAATAACAACAATATAAGTGTTTATCTTTTGTAGCATTTCACTAAGTGAATTATGTGATGATGAGGATGACAATGTTGTACTGGCCTTCAAACAACTAAGTAAAACATTCAAGAATAAACTTTGGAAAAGAAGAAGATACTGATATTTTCAAACTAAATTTTATCCAAATATTGTGCTCTAGAAAATATACATAATCAAAAAAAAACAGTTCATGCTTTATCTTTCAGTAAGTGGCTAAATGCAAAGAACACTTTCTTGCATGATGAGGTAAGACTTCAAGCCAGTCTCTCTGCTTATTTATGGCAATATTCACCACACAGTATATATTTCCTTTCTTGCCTAGAATTTCCCTTGATGAAAAATCTGGGAAAAATACCCTCTAAACTGACCTGATAAAACTTTATAGACAGTTTTCTCCTTTTGTTTTAAATCCTTGTCCTGCTTGAGACACCTCTCACCAAAATCTCTGTAGGCATTTCTGATTGTGTCAATATTTTCACACAGTACTCTACCCCATATTTGTTTCTTTCTAGACTGACTTACACATGCATATACTTAGGGTTTGTTTGTTTTATGCTTAAAATTGAGGCCTGCTAAATCTCAAGGTCAAGGTCAGAATGTTCTCCCTATTGCATTAGCCTAAGATTACTTTACTGCAATTTGCCTCTTCACTTACAGTGGTCACTACTTACCTTAGGCCTACTTTGCTTTTGAAATTTATTCTATGGCAAAGAAATAAGATGCAGTGAAATAAATAAAACAAAGAAATTAGATGAAGTGAAGTGTTGATTTAACAATATTGAGCAATTTCTATAAAGGTATCTTAGTGAATGAAGTTTTTAATTTAAATACTTACATTTTTAACAGGATATATATCATCATCTTCTGAGACATTTAATTTATATAATAGCTATTTTGAATCTCAAAAAATACAACTTTTAGTTTGACATTATAATATATATTTTAAAAGTAGAAATAAAACTCAATTTAAAATGATTTACTAACATACATTAGAATTGTAAAGTTTTAAATTTTTTGTTTGTTTCTGGGTCACACCCAGCAACAATCAGGGTTTCTCCTGGCTCTGTGCTCAGAAATCGCCCCTGCATGGCTTGGAGGACCATGTAAGATGCTGGGAATCAAACCATTGTCATCATGCTGGGTAGGCTGCGTGCTAGGCAAATGCTCTACCACTGTGTTATGACTCTGGACACAAAGTTTTAAATTTTCAAAGTTATATAGATATATATTATTTTTAAATATTTTTTCTGTGACCAATCATTATGTGTAATATATTGAATAATTCTATTATTTACTATGATCTGATATGTCATTTATTTTTCTTCGAAGTACAGCAGGAGCAAATCTGTGGGAATGGGCTTCATATTGTTGAAAATTGTTCATGTGAAATAAAGTGCTTCTATCATTTAACTATTTAATCTAAACATAATGTATCTCCATTTTCTTTGGCTTGATTCATTGGTCAGTTGTTTCTTATGATTTTAGTTTGTATTGGAAACAGTCTATTGTGGACTCATTTAACTCAGTATCTGTTTTCATTATTAGCTGAATTAAAACATGTATGTAAGTTCTACTCCTAAATCTGACTTCAGTATTTGTTGCACATAATTTACTAAATCCTGAGATTCAGACATGAGCAGGTACAAAGCAAATAATAACTACAAAAAGACCAGTAGGGATTCAAGTGAGTGATAGTACAGAGTGTATCATGTTTGCCTTGCACACAACCAATCTGGGTTCAATCCACAGAATCTGTACTGTTCTCTGAGCACAGAGCTAGAAGTATGGTCCAAACAAAAGACTATGAAGGACAAATGAAAGAGAAATGATTGAAATGACTTTGCTCTGCCAAGTGCTGCTTACAGCTAACACAAACATGCAAATCAGCTAGATATAAAATACATTTACCAGAACAGTTTTCAAATGTATACACAGAGGAACATGTACATGTGCACATGCACTGGTACACACATTTCATTGTATCTCTAACCTTTTAAACGTCTAATTATGTCAAGTAAAATATATCCTATATTTTCCTATTTCATATATTCATTTTGGAGGTGGAATTAAATGTTCCATTAAGCTATATTACTTCTGTGCAAGTATATAATTCCTCTAAGATAAAATGGCCACACACTGTAGCTTCCTTGCTCTCCTAAGATATACTATGATATCTGTAATGTAGATTCTCTCATTTTGGGGTTCAGATTAGTATTAAGTCTTGTCCAATGAAGTAATTTTCTATTATTCTATTATACAAACTGTATTGAATTGTTGATTTTGCAGAAAAGTGCATATCTAGTTTCAAATATGTTATCAATTAATATTTATCCAAGAATAATTTTAAATATAGATGAAATATGATTTTATAAGTTTTTTAAAATGCAAAGAATTCAAAGTTATCACATAATCTATATTTTGACAGCTCTATAGAAAGAACTATACAGTCCTTCAGATCTTCTTGCTTTAGTAGTCTTCAACATCACCAGCACAGATGGCAAGCAGAGCTTTTTCATAGTGGCCTGAAGCATAATTCTGAAAAGAAAAACTAGCGGTTATTTGTAGGAAAAAATGCCACAGTGTTTCTAAACACACACACTCACAAGCACAATTCTTTGAAATTGTAATACATAGATGCATTTGTATATTTTCCTAAATTATATTTGTCATCTAAAAAATTAATGTCATAAGAACTATTCCCAGTGAAAGCTATTGAAAAAATAATATTATTATAGTTTATAGAATGATGTTTTTATAAATTTGCTACATTTTTTATGTTTTATTCTCTTTTTTTGCTGGGAGTTGGGGGATCACATCAGTGGTGTTCTTTATAAGAGTGCTTGTTAATTTTAGCTCGATATCATTTGCTATGAAGAGAAAACTTTTTGGTTTAATGCAGTTTCATTTGTTTATTTTGTTTTTACTTTCTTTACCAATGGAGTAAAATCATTAAAGACAGCTCTGGGGTCTGTATCCTGAAAAGTTCTACTTATGTCTTCTCAATATAGTTTAGGTTTTTATTCTAACTCTAGGTTTTAAATCCACTTTTAATTAATTTGTTTGTATAGTATGACATATAAATCCAGTTTCATTTTTTATTATGACCATACAGTTTCTCCAATACCACATTTTAGAAGAGGTGTACATGACTCTACTTTACCATAATTAACTGAGAATTAATGAGAGTTTATCTCTGGGCTCTCAGTTCTATTTCAACCAACCTTACGCAAGAACAACGTTGTTTTTATTACTATAGATTTATACTATAATTCAAAATCAGAAGATCATCTCTTTTTTTCCTCATAAATAGCTTTGACTATTCAGTTTTATAATCCCAAAGAAATTTAATTGCATCTGTTCTAAGTCTTTGAGAACTGTCACTTTCTAGTGATACTTTATGATGTCACTGGTTTTCTGATTCTCACTGAATCTATCTAATACGTTGTATAGGATATTCATTTAAATAATGTTGATTCTTGTGGTCTCTGATCATGGAATATTTTCCTACTTCAGGTGTCCTTTCTAAGTCTTTCTAAAGTGGATTATATATAAATATAAATATTAACATATAATATAAATAAATATTTTATATAAATATTAACATACTTTTAAATTGATGTCTTGATATTTGGGGGTTTTTTGGAAGAAGATTTTAAATGGAGCTTTATCTGTTGGTTGTTATTTGCTAATAGAAATACAATATCTTTTTATATGTTCATTTTTACTTACTTTGATGACTTAATTTATTATTTCTTTTGGTGGATATTTTAAGATTTTTTATGTATATATGAACATGAAATTCTTTATAGTTTTCCAATGAAGGGTCAAGATTTTCCAGTTTCTACTGGGTTCCAATAATTATATACATAATTCAACAATGAGTTTAGAATTTCTGAAATAAAAAAAATCAGTTCGTTTAATTTGAATTGTTACATTATCTTCTAGGATAACAATACTATACTATATGGATTCATATAACTCAGTGTAAAATCCATCCAAATTAACTTGTTTTGGGGTTATAGGGACTTTTATGTTTTATGTAATAATAATTGATATGTCTCACTCTAAAATTTATATCGTTACTGCAAAACTTTTTAATTCCTCAGTAGTTTCATGTCAAACACAATTAGGGGTTGATGTTTCCACATAATTACATGAATGATTTTTGTTTCAAAGCTATCAAAGAGGAAAATGTTACTGAGGGTTATTCTTCATTGGAAACTGCTGATACAATTAAATATGTCTGATATTGAAAATGTTAAAGTGTTTGATCCCAGTTTTCAGCACCAAAAACAAAACAAAACCCCATCAAAAAAACAAAAACAAAAAAACAACCAAAACAACAACAAAAAAGAACAACAACAAACCAAAAAAAAAAGAAAATGTTAAAGTACTTCTCACAACTATATTCATTGCAGCACTATTTATAATATCCAGACTTTGGAAACAACCAATATTCCCTTCAGCATATGAATGGATAAAGAGACTGTGGTACATATACACATTGGAATATTATGCAGCTGTCAGGAGAGATGAAGTCATGACATTTTCCTATACATGGATGTACATGGAATCTATCATGCTGAGTGAAATAAGTCAGAGGGAGAGAGATAGACACAGAATAGTCTCACTCAACTATGGGCTTTAAGAAAAATAAAAGACATTTTTGCAATAATCCGCAGAGGCAAGAAATGGGGTCTGGAAGGTCCAGTTCATGACATGAAGCTCACCACAAAGAGTGGTGAGTGCAATTAGAGAAATAACTACACTGAGAACTATCATAACAATGTGAATGAATGAGGGAACTGGAATGCCTGTCTAGAGGACAAGTGGGGGTGGGATGGGAAGGAGGGAGATTTGGGACATTGGTGATGGGAATGCCGCACACGTGAGGGGGGGCTGTTCTTTCTTTTTTGTGGGTGAGGTCACACCCGACAGCGCTCAGGGGTTACTCCTGGCTCTATGCTCAGAAATCGCTCCTGGCAGGCTCCGGGGACCGTATGGGATGCCGGGATTCGAACCACCATCCTTCTGAGCCTAAGGCAAATGCCTCACAGCTGTGCAATCTCTCCTGCCCCAGTGGGGTGTTCTTTATATGACTGAAACCCAACTACAATCATGTTTGTAATCAAGGTGTTTAAATAAAGAGATTAAGAAAGAAAGAAAATGCTAAAATACTTAACTATTTGGACTTAAAGTTCTACAATTTATAAAGGTTAAAAGTGGAGATTTACTTTAAATTTAAAATGATAAATAGGGGCTGGAGATAAGGAAAATGGAGAGGGTGCTTGCCTTGCACACAGCTAACCCAGGTTTGATCCCCAGCACCTCATATGGTTTCCCCAAGCCTGCCAGAAATGATTCCTGGATGCATAACCAGGAGTAACCTCTGAGTATCAGTAAGTGCAGTCTAAAAACAACAACAGCAACAACAACAACATGTTATGGTTATGATTAATGACCAGTCGGTTGAGGTAACATATAGAGAGTGGTAGAGAGACTTGGGCACTTTGATGGTAGTGGGATGCAGTAATTCTGCACATTAATATCACAAACTTTAATATTATCATAACCATGTTACCTGAATTATAGTAATATTAAGTAGCAAAATTATTTCGGGCAAAAACTTACTTTGATATCATGAAACAGGGATTTTCCATATCTCTCTTTATACCGTTTTCTTATGGTCATTAGGTCTATTTCACTTCTGGCAATTAGAATCCTGATTACAGTTTTATTATGAAATCCAAAGTCCTAAAAGATACATACAGAAAAAGGAGAAAATTAAAAAAGAAAAACAAAATGGGATATGCTGTAAAATGAGGTACGAAAAATACACATCGATAGCCTTTTCCTTAGTAACATACTCTTCATCCTATAACCTTCAGATAAAGACTATTCCTGGACTGTGTCCAGATTTCTTCTGAGTCACTTAAGTATTCACTCTCATTCTCTTTCTCTGTGTGTCTCTCTTCTCTCTCTTTCTCTCTCGCTCTCTTGATCGTGTGTGTGTGTGTGTGTGTGTGTGTGTGTGTCTAAGTGATTTTTTGGGCCACACCCTGTGACGCTGAGGGGTTATTCCTGGCTATGAGCTCAGAAATCGCTCCTGACTTGGGGAACCATATGGGACGCCGGGGAAATCAAATTGAGGTCCGTCTTTGGTCAGCCGCGTGCAAGGCAAAGACCCTACTGCTGTTCCATCGCTCCAGCCCTCACTCTCTCGATTTTACTCTGACTTTTTATCACTTTTCTCTCCATCCATCTTCCCCTAATCCTTCCACTACTCAGTGTGTAGTGTTTAAATGTACTTTTATATCTATTTTATTTCTTAAATATAATTTCCAGTTTTGTTGCGTTTTCTTTTATTGAACCTATCCCTAATTCTACAACTGTTCTTCCCTAATTCATCCACGTCAATTTGCATGTATTATACAATTTTTAAAATGCAAATAATCTTTTATACTGATTGTAGATAAAACTTCCTCTTCGGGGGCTGGGCGGTGGCGCTGGAGGTAAGGTGCCTGTGCTAACCTAGGACGGACCTCGGTTCGATCCTCCGGTTCCCCATATGGTCCCCTGTGCCCGCCAGGAGCGACTTCTGAGCGAATAGCCAGGAGTAACCCCTGAGCGTCACCGGGTGTGGCCCAAAAACCAAAAAAAAAAAAAAAAAAAAAAAAAAAAAAAAAAAAAAAAAAAAAAACCAAAAAAACCCTTCCTCGTCGTGGTGAGGATAGATTTTTCTATCTTTTGTCAGATATGAGCATTAATATACTCGAATAAAGTAGCAGCAATATATTTTGGGGGTTTTGGACCACACCTGGTTATGCTCAGGGATTACTTCTGGCTATGCGCTCAGAAATCACTCCTGGCTTGGGGGACAATATGGGGCACCAGGGGATCAAACCGTGGTTGTTGCTAGGTCAGCCATGTGCAAACCAAATGCCCTACAACTGCACCACCTCTCCAGCCCCAGTAGCAATATTTTATTTGATAATACATTATTGAATTTTATATACATTTCAGGTGCTCAAAATATTTGTTGCTCTTTAATCTAAATAGTTAACACACAGACATTATTGTTTTCTTCTCCAGGAGAAAAAAACACTCCCTTACAAATCATTAAGAAATTGTCTTTTGGGGCCCCGGGGGTTGGCATGGAGGTAAGGTGTTTGCCTTTCATGCAAAAAGGTCAATGGTTCGAATCCCGGTGCCCCTTATGGTCCCCCGTGCCTGCCAGGAGCAATTTCTGAGCATGGAGCCAGGAGTAACCCCTGAGCACTGCCGGGAGTGACCCAAAAACCAAAAAAAAAAAAAAAAAAAAAAAAAAAAAAAAAAAAAAAAAAAAAAAAAAAAGAAATTGTCTTTAAATGGAGTATTGGTGACATCCAGTGGCCAGTAAACATAAAGCAATCTATGATCTATGAATACTTTGGATATACAACTACCAACATACTTCATTATTTAAGTGATTAAAATATCATATATTCAATTATATTTAAATAACTATATAATTTAGTTGAAATTCACTTTAGAAAAACAGATTTCTTTTATTTCTTTAGCATAGTAGTAGTGAAAAGAGATTTTGACCCATTTTAAATATTTGATTAATGAATAATCTTTATAATTATGATCACATATACTTTTTTTCATTGAATTGTGATACACATAAATATAATTAAATAAAGTTTTATTTGATTTATATTAAAATCAAGTAATCTAATTTTGAATAACTGGTATAGGATACCTGTGATGATTTTCCTTTGGTTATTCACAGGTGAAGGTTTATTGTGCTCATTAGGAAAAGAAAATGTTAAAATTGCCACAAAGACTAATATATAATATATTTAGAATTTTATTTAATCAGATTAACATTTTTGCTTGGAAATTGAATAAAAGACAAAGAAGATTGTAAGCATTTATTTTCTTTCTGTATCCTGAGGACACATACGCTCTTTCAACATAAAGCATACTACTTTACAGGTACATGCTACATATATTCTTGACAGCATACTATTTCTGTATGATGCTTACTTTTAAGAAGATACTCTACTAAAATCATTTTTAAACTATGGTCTGGAACAATAGTACAGTAGGTAGGGCACTTGCCTTGCATGTGATTGACCCAGATTTGGTCCCCAAGCATACCAGAAATAATGCCAAAGCAAGATATCCCACGATTAAATCCTGAGTATCACCAGAAATCACTCCTGTGCACAAGAATATATACAATCCCTGTTTCCTTTGAGAATGTAGGCATGGTTTCTGAAGGAATATGTAGGTCATACTTACATTGATTGCACTATATAATCTATAAGCAAAATAGGCTGCTTTGTCTCGAACACAGAGAACTGAAAAGGAAATCATAAAACAAAAAGACATTAGAAGGCAATTCTCTCTAAATATGTCATTATAAAGTACATATTACATAATATATAATCATTTATACATAAAAATATAAAAATTCAATATATAAAAATATAAATATCATATATATAAAATAATTATTTGGTAAAACAAAAACATATATTTTCTTGTTTCAGTCCTCAAAGAGTGATATTTTTGATTCATTTAGATTTATTATTTCATGTTTCTACCTATTAGAATAATCTTAATTCTTCAGAACAGGAGTAATCAGTGAGGGAAGGAATGTGGGGAGAAAGGAACTCTTATTCTCTGCTTGTGGAAATGCCTTCTAGTCCAGCCTTTCTGGAAAACAATATGGAGATACCTCAAAATACTGGAAATTTAGCTCTCATATGATCCATCTATACCACTCCTAGGAACAAAAAAACATAATACCAAAATGTCCTCTGTATGCCTATATTCATTGCAGCTCTAATTACAATAGCCAGGATCTGGAAACAATCCAGATGCCCAAAAACAGATGAATTTCTAGAAATTCTGTGGTACATCTACATAATAAAATACTATGCATCTCTCAGGAAAAATGAAGTCATAAAACTTTCTTATACATGAATGGACATTGAAATGATTATGCTGAGTGAAATGAGTTAGAGGGAAAGAGCGAGACACAGAATAGTCTCGCTCATCTGTGGTATTTAAGAAAATAAAGTATAGTATGATAATAATACCCAGAGACAATAGAGATGAGTTTTGAAAGGGCCAGCCCATAATATAAAACTTACTGCACAGATTGGTGAGTGCAGTTAGAAAAAGAACTACACTAACAACTATCATGACAATGGTAGTGAGTGATAGAAATAGAATGCCTGTCTCAAAGACATAAGGAATGGGGAAAGAGAATGATTGGGACCATTGATGGTGGGAAGGTTGCCCTGGTGAAATGGGGGTGTACATTTTTATGAATGAAACCCAACTACAAACATGTTTATAAACATCGTGCTTAAATATATTAATAAAATATTTTTAAAAATCTAGGGGCCCGAGTCTTATTAATCTTGTCCCTATGTTACTATTCAACTTACAACTCCTGCATTCACTTTCCTCCTCTATTTCTCTCCATTGGAATATCTATAATCTTGGTATGTAGAATAGCAAATCTAAGGAATGATAGATAGCAAAACTTGGCAAAGCACTGATTCAATATTTCTAGTACTAGGTTAGATTATGAGACCATTTTGAGACATGACTCTACTTTTATTTGTAATACTGTGATCTTTATATAGTTTTAAGCCACTGCTAAAAATATATGCAGTTTTAAAATAAAAAATTTTGGGTTAGAGAATTAGCACAAAAGGTTGAATCACATATCAAGGCCCCCTGTTCTATCATTTGCATTTCATATTCCCCCATGTACTACCAGGTGACACCAAGTGCACTGGATTTAGAAATCCTTTTTTAAAACACAAAGACCTGTTCCACTCTTTCCTCTCTAATGTCTAAATCAAGAACCAAAATAATTCTAAGAGCTGGAGAGATAGGGCAGAATTTAAGGTATTTTCCTTGCACTTGGCCAATCCAGTTTCAATCCCTGCCACCTCATATGACACCCTGAACCCTCCAGAAGTGATCACTGAGCACAGGGCCAGGAGTAAGCCCTGTTCATCACTGGTGTGACTCAAAACTAAACACACACAACATAAAAGAGAACTAGAATACTTCTAAAGAAAAAAATTTTCTGGTGTTCAGTATTTTCTATCAGTATTTATTATTTATTTTTTTATAATTTTAATAATATATTAAGCACAAATTGCATTTTGCCATTTTTCCATGTTTTTTCCTTTATTTAAACATCTTGATTACATATATGATTGTGATTAGGTTTTAGTCATGTAAAGAACACCCCCTTCACCAGTGCAACATTCCCACCACCAATGACCCAAATCTCCCTCCCTCCCTCCCAATCCACCCCCACCTGTACTCCAGACAGGATTTCCAATTCCCTCATTCATTTACATTATTATGGTAGTATTTATTATTTCTTATCTTGTACCATTGCTTTGTCTATGGCAATAGTCTGCAGTAGTAAAAGCTCAGTTGAGATTCAGATTATATTGGTTATACTCTATGTGTTACTAAACTATTGATTTTATTCTTTATTATGCTATTTTTGAATTATATATTATTTTTATTTTCAGTTCGGGTACTATAGATTACAATAGAATTGTAGTTGTTATTTTATATTTGCAGAGCAACTGCACCATACCCTATGACAATGTTTTAACATCCCTCCACCATCTTCCTCCACCCCATAATTGATAAGTTTTAGAACAACCTGTCACTTAACCTCTTTGGTCTTGTTTATAAAATGGGAATTTTTATATATCCCATTAATTACATATACGTATTCATGTCATATTAATTACTACTAATTTATGTTGAGAACAACATATAAATATAAATATACAAATATTTATTGTCTTGTATTATTACTTAAAAGTTTTTATGGATTCTACTAAACACTTTTTATAAGAACCTACATTAAAATTCCTTTACTAGATAACCTTTAGAATGTCTATTTTATTTCAATTCTATGTATGTCAATGTTTACATATATATCAGTGGTATTCTAGAAATAGGAATTTTCATTACTCACTTATTTAATAAGTTTCTGAGTGTTTTCTGATAATATATTATTCTATGATGCACGTATTTCACATTATTTTCTTATTTGTTTCCTTGAAATCTAGTCAGCATATCACAAGTTTAAATGTGTGTGGTAGAGTGCATAGAAGTTTTAATGGCTGCCTATCTTTTTCTCTCTAGAAGGGAGTACTATTTTTTAGAAAGGGGAAACAGGAAGTTTATCCTTCACAATACCCTGCTTAAATCATTCCCAGGAAATAATTTGGCAAATCTATTTTATGATAAGTTTCTATTATATAGAAAATTTATTAAAAAATAGTGACCAAAAAACCCATAAAAGAACAAATAGAAAACAGCAGAAACTGAAAACTTATCCTTTCTTCCTTAAGGAAAAAATAGTCACATTGGTTTAATTTGTTTGCTATCAAACAAGTGAATGGACATTAGTAAACATAATAACATGGTGTGAGATATAATTATCTAAGATAATATATTTGAAAAAAATTACTGTTCCTTAGAATCAATTATTAAGGAAGAATATTAATTAATTAAGTGATTACAAAACCTCTTAAATACTTGTTTCTACAACTGATGTACTTTTCTCAATAGTGTTATTAGCAACCTTTATGAAACACATAATTCAGTGGAATGTGAGTTTCAAGAATTTACTCATGTAAAAAAAAGAACTTACTCATGCATATTTAATTCAATCATAGGCATTAATCATTTGTTTAGGGGGTTCCATACACTAAATAAATCACTACTTACCAATCGCAACTAAAAGCTGTTGAAAATATCCATCATAGCATTCATTAATGGCATCTACAATGTCTTGCCCAGAAATATTTTGAAATTCCTGGAAAACTTGAACAGATAGGTATATTTAAAATATTAACAAATATTTTAAAGTTAAACACAAATGATTGTTTGATATAGGGAAATAAAAACATGTTGTAAATTGAGTTGGAGTAGACTATCACAAAAATATTTTAAAGATTTGGCATACTTTTATATAGAAATAAGTAAAAGATATATTGTAAAAATATTATGTAGAAACAAGTAAAATATAAAAGTAAGAAGACAAAAAGATACAGTATTTTGCTCAAAAAGTTAAATTGCAAGCTAATATTAGTGTTTCTCTAAGATCAATAAAATAGCATCACATAATCATGATGTCAATGATAACAACTTTGACTCATTATAACAAAACCGAGTTCATTATATTCTTCTCTTGAAAACATTTAAATTTCCTAGTAGGAAATATCTAATATATTTTTATTAGATTCACCATAAAAATAACTTCTTTTAAAGGTTCAGTTTTTAAAGCATACATAATTAAGTTATTGTATAAAATAGTTATATAAAGTTTGTAATCATAATGTCATTAGGTAATGTGCATTTGTAGAAACATAAAATAGGTACCTCTGAGATAAATGACTTCATTTTGTTTCTATATAACCTTTTTATTTTTTAAATAATTTTTTATTTAAGTATCATGCTTACAAACATGTTTGTAATTGGGTTTCAGCCATAAAATGCATACCCCCTCCTTAACAAGTGCTACTTTTCTATTATCTTCATGGAAATAAATACAATAATGACCTTTTTCTTTTTCTTTATATATATATAATTATATATATATATATATATATATAATTACAAACATGATTGTGTTTGGGTTTCAGTCATGTAAAGAACACTACCCATTACCAAAGCAACATTCCCATCACCAATACAGCTAACTACTTGCCTTCTTTTAGATAATCAGTTAAGCAGCTGAAAAGAGATTAGATAAGCAGTTACCTAGCCAGAGCTGCTGGTAGCTCTTGTTGCACAAAATCATCTGTAACATAGTTTTGTGTTCCCCTGTTTTCTGCTGACAGGCTTCCCACAGAACCTGAAACATCATATAGCTAGGAAGTAGCACCAGTTTCAAAACAGGTTAAAAAAAATGTAGCACTGCAGTTTCAAAACAGATACATGCAAGCACTTTGAGAGCTGGTTCTAGTTACCATTGCATCCTGCCCCGCCATCATAGGATTCGTATATCCTTCCTCTCTGGATCCCTGAAAAGTAAGCACATGTCATCTTTGGAAACTTTCTTACTCAAAATCCCAAGTAGAACCATCAGGACTAATCTCTTCAAATAATTATTTTATAGTGTTAATGTATGCCAAGCAGCAAAAACTGAAAAAAAAATGAGAGGTTACGTTTCTATGGAAATATTGATTTAATGATGGTAAATTTAATAATGGTAGATTTATTTAATAATAAATGTTGCCGGGGCCCAGGAGATAGCATGGAGGTAAGGCGTTTGCCTTGCATGCAAAAAGGTCATCGGTTCGAATCCCGGTGCCCCATATGGTCCCCCGTGCCTGCCAGGAGCAATTTCTGAGCATGGAGCCAGGAGTAACCCCTGAGCACTGCCGGGTGTGACCCAAAACCCACAAAAATAAATAAATAAATAAATGTTTTGGGGGCCCACAATCGGTGAAACTGAGGGGTTATTTCTGGCTATAGGGACCAAATGGGACGCTGGTGATCCAATCACAGTCTATCCTGGGTTAGCCACGTGCATGGCAAATGCCCTACAACTGCACCATTGCTTAATTTTCATTTTGTCTGACTTACTAGTAGTGTTTATGAAATTGGTCATTCTCTCCTTTCATCTGTATCACTTAGTTTTCTGTGTCCTAACTTCTCTTTTTCTTTCTTCCTCAATTTTCTACCTTTGCTAGTTCTCTGATTTCATCTTTCCCCACCTTACTGCCTTGACATTGCTCAGATGATATCAACTGGCCTCCTTACTCTTTCTTACATCTTTAAAACATAGGCTTCTCTAAGAATTTTCTCTAGTTCTTTTTTTTAATGGAGTGAGTACCTAAAACTGTTTGTTTTCTGAGTCTTTCCTTCTTTTATTTAAATCTTTTTTCCAGTTTTCTTTGTCCAAAGATACCTACCCCCAGTAATCTATATATTATTACTAGAGTTTAATCTATTATGCCTGGATGAATTATTCATCACTATTAATAACCTATGCTGTATTTTCATCATGTTATAACATTCTAGACAGCATATATATCTATTACATTTAATACTCTATAATTCATACTTGTCAGAATATAAGATTCTCAATGTTTGAGGCCATTGTTTCTTGCTTATTGAAGATCTTAATTACAAAATTACAAAATGTGACAATTTATAAGCAAAGGAAGGAAATAACTACTTAGCACGATTTTAAATTTAATTGCTAAATATGGGGCACATTTTTTAATATTTTCTAAGTTACAAAACAAAATTATATAGCTAAGTAAACACCATCGAAACACCAATATTGTGAAAAATATCAAAGAATTTTATTTAGTTCTGCATTCATGAGAATTTTTAAAATATAAGATTTATAGACATTTAATTTACAGAGTCCATCTGTTATTATTTCTATGCAGTAAGTAGCCTAGATAACTTTAGATATCTAGTTTATCAAAATAGGAATAAACTTGTGGGTTGTCTTTTTTCCACCTAGGAAGAATTACGTTTTCTTTGTTATATGAAATTTCTCAGATAGGGACCAATGTGGCCAAAGTGGCAGCTTAATTGCTCAGAAACCTATCATATGGCAAGACCCTGAGTTTGATTCCAGCACCAGTGCATATGCTTTTGTGATCCTAAGCACTTTGGCTCCAGAATTTTGTTGTAGCAGGCTAAACTCTGGTGGGATTCATTACTTCTTTGTGTGACCTCAGTTTCAAACAAACAGAAGAGATTCACATAGGTATCATGGTGACTATGTGTAATTGATGTAAAGGCCCATAAACAGAAAAAAAAGTCTAGACTTTAGATAAAAAGTCTTTCTTTGGTTTTCTTTTTTTGTTTGTTTTTTTGTTTTTTGTTTTTAATTTTTGTGCCACACCAGACGACGCTCAGGGGTTACTCCTGGCTATGCGTTCAGAAATTGCTCCTGGCTTGGGGGACCATACGGGACACCAGGGGATCGAACTACGATCCATCCTAGATCAGCTCGTGCAAGGCAAATGCCCTACCACTTGCACCACTGCTCCATCCCCTAGACCAAGGTTTTTCTGTGTAAGGAAGCAAATTAGGAAATTAAAATTTAGCGAAAAATATTTGGAGTGTTATGTTGACTTCAGATAATGACATAAATCTGATGACCATAACATATTCAGAGGTCTCAATTTCTAAGTTTTATAAATGGAATAAAAGAGAATCCTGAGAGTTAAGATAAGTAATAAGCATACAATTGGGTATATTAAGAGAAGAGATATTTACTCTGTAAATGATTTCTCTGTGAAAACATTTATCATCTCCAGTATGATTTACACATATTGAATAATTAATATCTAAGTGACTAATTTCTCATCATTTCATAGATAAATAGACATCCCTGTAATAATTTAAGGAGTATTCTGAACCAATTTAATGATTAGCATTAGATTTTAAGGAGCGTATGTTCTTGCTGCTTTATAATAAAAATAGTGCTATCAGAAAAAAAAATTGTAGGTTAAGTAAAAGATCTCTGATGGAAAATAAAATAATGCTTTAAACACTTTCGTTTTTAGACTACCTCAAAAATCTTATCCTCTAATTTTCTCAACCTCTAATTCAGGAAACATAACTTTCAAATTTCATATTAAAATGTTAAATAGTGGGAAGTAATCATTCTCTTGATTCTGACATTCAAAAAGTAGAGGGTGTTTAGATGATACATTTATAAAAATTAAATACTTAGAGCATTGTATTTGAAACATTAGGGAAGAATGAGCTTACTCAATTTACAAAGATCTATAAATAAAATATCAGGAAGCTTAAAGATAAATCCAAAATTGCACAACTAAATAATAATAAAGCCAAATAGAAATGTTATTTATTTTTGTTTTATACAGAATCTCTCTGTGTAACCTGCTATGCGTTTTGAGAGAGATAGATAAGCTAAGACAGAGGACTGGTAAAGTTATGGAGAGGGAGACAGTGAGAGTAGTTCAGAGGATAATGATCCCAATTGGATATTTGTGCAACTACATGTTTGGAACTCTAATGATCTAAATTTCATGACCCATTCTGAAGGAACTCCATTTCCATTTTATAAAATATCAAGCAGATTTCCACTGAAATGATTAACTCAAACTCTTGACCCGCGAGTTGTTGCGGTCCTCCGTACAACATTTTGTGGCCCGTGGCCGGCCTTCAAATATGCGATTTTCAAATATGCGATTTTCATTCGGTAAGCCAATAATCTCAAATACTGAGATATTTGAAGGTCGGCCACGGGCCACAAAATGTTGTACGGAGGGCTGCAACAACTCGCGGGCCACGAGTTTGAGACCCCTAGTAGCCTATATAGACATAGTAGTCTGGCCAAGAAAGTGATAGACTTTCTCAATTCCTATTATATTTAATATCTTACCAATATTACAAATTTATTGATCCAAATCCCAAATCAGTAATTAATAGCTGGAAGACAATTTAGATTTGCGGGGGGTAATACTCAACCTATGCTCAAGATGTATTCCTAGCTCTGCACTCAGGGATTACTCCTGGTAGGCTCAGAACACCATATGTGGTACCTAGGAATCAAATTTACATCTGCCACATGTACAAGACTTGCACACTATCTTTTCTACTGCTGTGACCCCTCATTTAGATTTTTAAAAACTTTCAATATTTCCCATATATTTCTGACTTTTACAGGAATAACACCTGTGCATCACCAGGTGTGACCAAAAACAAACAAAACAAAACAAAACAAACAAACAAAAAACGAAACAAGAATGCATGTTTTGTTTGTAAGGAAAATGCACTGTGATATTTTGTAGGTATATAATCTTAAAGTGACTTTAAGCCTTGGCTTTTTACAATATTTTTAGATTTCTGTTCACTCTACTTTAAAATTATTCCTTATTCAGGGGCCCGGGAGATAGCATGGAGGTAAGGCGTTTGCCTTTCATGCAAAAGGTCATCGGTTCGAATCCCAGTGCCTCATATGGTCCCCCATGCCTGCCAGGAGCAATTTCTGAGCATGGAGAGCCAGGAGTAACCCCTGAGCACTGCCGGTGTGACCCAAAAACCAAAAGAAAAAAGTATTCCTTATTCAAATTAATATTTTATACATTGAAAACTATTTCAAGGTTCTATAACATTCACATACTAAAAATCTAATTCTATACCTTAAGTATATGAGGTAGTGTTTCATTCAATATCATGAAACCCAATAGTAAAATGTTTTTGTGCCAAAAACTCTTGTGTATAGAGATTATTATAAAACATATATACATATCTGATATATATTACTAAAATTCAAACATTATTATCTTAATTTCAGATAAATGATACATGCAATAGTAAGACTGAATAATGAATGAAAGTAATGAATAATCCCTATATATTTTTTATTGATTTCTCTCTCTTATGACTAATTTTTGTTTAATTTTCAAAACTGTTGTTCTTGTATTTATCTTTCATAATATTATTATATTCATATATTATTTCTTGTATTTAAAAGCAAAAAAATAGAATGTTTTCTTTAAAACATACTGTAGCTGAAGCCCCTTCCCCTCTGGCAAAGAACTAGGTGAAATATGTTTTGATGTCAGTACTCTCACTGCAGTGCTACTATCATTATTAATTTATCTCTTCTTAATTCAATTATTTCTTAAGTGCTCAGACTCATCCTATAAGGACCAACTACAACTTATAAATAGATCTATAATGTCTGTCTATAAGTGGGTGTGAGTTTGTGTTTAGTGCACTACTCTATGTTTGCCCAATCCATGCCTATATTGTACATAGCCCCTTTCTTATATTATCCTTCCCCCTTTCAGAACTCCTTCAATCCTCCCATCCCATTAATCCTATTTCATTATCTCTCCCTATTTAACCCTTATTACCCTCTGTTCTTAACTCATTAGGTACAGAGACCAACCTCCTCCCCCAATAAGCTGCCACCCAGCTCTCAAAGTGAAAGGACACTCTCTCAGTCCCATATCTGGTGCTGGTGAGAAGCTGCCACCACCACCCCTGCTGACTCATTCTATGTATCTCTTCTTCTCACACACGCCCTCAAGGTGGACTGTATGCTACTGGATTCAGCTCCAGAAGGACCCCAGCTCCAGGACACTTACAAAAGTTAAGTGTAAAGTAACTTTAAAAAACTTTAAAAACTTTAAAAAACTTTAATTACAAAAGTATCAAGTAACTTTTTACTTACTTACAAAAATAAGTAAAAGTAACTTTTACTGCTGCAAAACACTTCTTAGACTCAAAAAGACCATGGTGTAGATGAAAATGTGCTTTGGATCTCAACCCCCACCCAGACTATGTCATAAGATTTAATGAGGATCTCTATATTTTCTTTGTATGTTTAATTCCTTAATAGTTATACCTTTTAGAGTGTTTATTTCCAAATGCAAAGGTAGCCTCCTCCATTCCAATCCCCCTTTTTAAAATTTCGCTTGTTTTGGTTCTGTTTGGAATGAAATTCCAGTAGAAAAAGTCGTGCTTGGGATAAAAGCTCAGGTCAAAATCAGGGCTCGGAGATTGTATAATATAATATGCCATCATTCCCTTTTGCAGAGGCATACTAAAAGAGGGGAAAATCTTATGTTTAGAAACAAGCGCTTATCTACTAGGATTAAGAACCCATACATTTTATAGTACATGGGGTATCTCCCACCCTGAACATTTGTCATGGGGAATTGACTTAAACCCCATGTCATCCAACAGCGACTGTCCAACCCTGAACCTCAGATCTCAACCATAGAACCTAAACAGTTCCCTGCAACAGCACCAGAAATCACCCCCATACCAGAGGAATGCCCAAAATAGCTCTGGTACCAACATGTGCCAGGCTAGGTTAATAGGACATGCTGAGTACGAGAATAAAACAACAACTTGATCTAAGGGAAGGTTGCCCTACCTCATCACCTATGAAATCAGAAGACACTCCGTCCTTTGATCTGTGCAAAACCAAGATTACTAATTACAGAAGACTGACCTTGACAACCACGACTGAGAAGAACTTTTCCTGGGACCAAAAAAGAAAGATTCTATCCTAGGTTTTGTCCTTGGATTTGTGCAAAACCCAAGATTCTAATACCAGAGGTCTGACTTTGACAACTGTCAGTGAGCAGAATTTCTGGAACCATAAGAAAGGACTATGCCCTAGGCTTCATCCTAGGATCTGTGCAAAAACCAAGATCACTAATTACTGAAGACAGATTACAACAACTGAGACAAAGCAAAACTTCTGGAACCATAAAGAAAGACTCTACT
Source organism: Crocidura indochinensis (assembly GCA_004027635.1). Classification (NCBI taxonomy): domain Eukaryota; kingdom Metazoa; phylum Chordata; class Mammalia; order Eulipotyphla; family Soricidae; genus Crocidura; species Crocidura indochinensis. The sequence goes on from PVKC010000712.1 coordinate 28,108, forward strand.
CTAGACTTCATCCTAGGATCTGTGCAAATAATAAGATCTATAAATCCAGATGACTGACTTTGACAACCACAACTGAGCAGAACATTTCTTGGCACATAAAAAGACCCTGGGATTCAACAGACAATGATCATGTCTGGAGCCTGTTGTTGTTCCCATGACAGTATGTTTCAAAGGTGGAAAAAACCTGCATCTCTTTGGCCAAAGGAATTCCCTTCATAATTCCCCCAATACTTACAGTGCCTATGCAAAAAACCAAACCAAACCAAACCAAACCAAAACCAAAACCAAAAAACCCACCTTGCCCCCTTCCTTTATTTTTGTTTTTTTTTATTTCTTTCTTTTTTTTAATTTTAATCAATTTTTAAATTAAAATTTTTTTTATATTTATAGCTTCTAGATGGGCTCCTCCCAGCTTTTTTTCTTTTTTTCCCAATAGAGCCATAGAACTTGAAACAACTTGTTATGCCTCATAAAATGTGGATGATACCAGGGTCAAACAGTCTCATGAACATTGAGTGGAAATAAAAATGATCAGACCTAAATACCCAAACCAAATTCAATGACAATAGAATCAAGATACTCAATCTCCGGGAGATAGCATGGAGGTAAGGCGTTTGCCTTTCATGCAAAAGGTCATCGGTTTGAATCCCGGTGCCACATATGGTCCCCCGTGCCTGCCAGGAGCAATTTCTGAGCATAAAGCCAGGAGTAACCCCTGAGCACTGCCGGGTGTGACCCAAAAACCAAAAAAAAAAAAAAAAAAAAAGATACTCAATCTACAACAAGCTCCACACAAAGGGGACTTGTTACACTAGCAATCCAGGGGGCAAAAGCGGGAGGTATGTGATGCCTGCTAGGAACAGGGGTGGAGGGAGGACAACACTGGTCGGGGGAATGGCCCTAATTCACTGTCACTATGTATCTTAAATATAACTGTAAAAGACATTTTTTATAAAATATTTATTTAAGCACCATGATTACAAGCATGATTATAGGTGGGTTTCAGTCATAAACAGAAAGATTTGTAATTCACATTGGTTATAATATAAATGGAACAAAAGAAAGACCATCTAGAAGAATAAACTTTTTATATATATGTAATAAAGAACTATTTTAATGGAGAAACAAGTGGCAAAAACAACATACTCTAAGAATTGGTATGCAGAAAAATAAGAAATTTAATATGGTAGTGAATGTGGGCTTAAGAGTCAACTTTGGGCTAATGCAGAAGGGAAGCAGACACTCTTGTGGAGAGTGTTATAATATTATATGTGTTAGAATATTATATAACTCAATATTTATAAATAACAATTGTAAAACAGTGACTAAATAAATTTGAAAGGTCTATTATATATAAAAATATACTATAACTACACAAAAATTAAAAATTATATTTGTGTTACCTAGTAATGAATATAAGTATTTATTTATATTCAATCTGGCATATATATATATATTTATGCATGCTTTGATTTATTCAAATTTATGTGAAAGGCCAGAAAGATAGTATAGGGGTTAAGGTACATGCTTTGTAAATGGGTGACATCATTTTTCCCAAAGAGGAGGATGGTAAACTATGAAAAAAGGAAAATGAAAAATTGCATTTTGTTTGTTTACTGTGTATGTTTTGGGGCCTCTCAGTTGCTGCTTGGTGGATATTGGGACTACTGAAGGCAGCATTCAGTCAACAAATGCAGCAAGTCAGAACTTGGTAAAGGAACGAAGTGCTACTCAAGTCTTATAGTGCCATGGACCACCATGGTACTCCAGTAAGGAAAATGCACTGTGAAATTTTGTAGTTATATAATCTTAAAGTGAATCTAACCCTTGGCTTTTTATATTTAAATTTCTGTTCACCCTAATCTAAGAGTATCCCTTATTCAAATTACTATTTTGTACATTGAAAACTATTTCAAGGTTCTACAACACATATTCACATACTAATAATCTAATTCTAGACCTTAAATATATGAGGTAGTAATTTATTCAATAACATGAAACCCAATACTAAAATATATTTTGCTAAAAACTCTTGTGTATACAGATTATTTTTATAAAACAAATATACATGTCTGATATATTACTAATATTCAAACACTATTATTTTAATTTCAGATAAAAGAAACATTCAATAATGAGTAAAACTAAATAATGATAGTCTTTTGTTAATATACATTTTTAAATGTTTTTACCATGAATGCAGTCAGCCCCATTTTCAACCCCAGTACCATGTGCGGCCTCCTGCACACTGTTGGCAGAACCTACCAAAGAGCCAGAAGTAGCCCTAAACATTGATAAGCCCCAAACAATTTGTTTTTTATATAATTAATAATAATGTGAATTTTCAGATTTCATACCTGGGCCAAATTTATGAGAGTATCCCTGAAGTGTCCTGAAGTCTCTGAGTAAATGTCCTCCTGAAGGTTATTGTTGTATTCTGAATAGGAAAGCATACATGGCAAACATATGGTTTATTATAGGATGACATTTCAGTGCTCCCTGAATATGTTAATGTTACTTTCTCAAGAATGAATAAAAATAATAAAAATTGCAATTAATAATCTGTGGTTATTTTTCATGGATGATTTATATTTAATTAGTTGAATAGTTCACAAAAGAAATCTATTACCTAATAGTAATATAGACGCATGTTTTCCTAAAAATGTTATCTTTATTTCAAAATTCAAGAAATAGTTGATTTGCACTTTTTAAATTTGTTAGTTTGGGGGCCACACCCAGTAGTGCACAGGGGTCGTGCCTGACTCTGTGCTCATTGCTCCTAGAAAGCTCGGGGGACCATATGGAATGCTGGGGATCAAACCCAGGTCTATCCCAGGTAATCCACGTGCAAGGCAAAAGCCACACTGCTGTCTATCACTCTGGCCTCTGTTTCACACTTTCTATTTCTAAAATTTAGAAAATTTATTTTATTTATTTCTTTATAAAGTAATTTATCTTAATCTATAATCCTACCAGCCCAGTAATTTCTCCATATACTTTGTTTAATTTTAAAACTTTAAGTAGAACAATTTTCATTTCTCTTAGGAAATCCTTGTCTTTTGTTCACATCCATAGAGTCGACTGTCTGGAGCATTCTCTTGACACTCAATGTCACAAATACATGTACAATGAAGTTTAGAGCAATAAGTATTTTTAAAAATAAAATAGTTAAAATTCTATTTTAAAATGTTTAAAAAAGGACCAGAGAGATAGCATGGAGGTAGGGCATTTTCCTTGCATGCAGAAGGACAGTGGTTCGAATCGTGGTATCCCATATGGTCCCCTGAGCCTGCCATGAGCCATTTCTGAGTGTAGAGCCAGGAGTAACCCCTGATTGCTGCAGAGTTGTGACCCAAAAACCAAAAAAAAGTTTAAAATAGAGTCTGATTATGAAATTTATGTAAAGTGAAATAGCTATTAATCAATATAGAATTTTCTTAGTGGTGATTGTACTTTATTTTATCTATGTTTCTGGTCTTTTTTTGGGTAACATAAAATATTTCTGGAATCTCAATGCTGGAATTTCCTACTGAAAACATTGGTATTGAAAACACTGAATTATTTTCTTTAGAATTTTTTTATTTTGATTATTAATTTAAATGCTCCAGTCAATTTTAGCTAGTGAGTTAACTGTCTTCCTGTAAGTGATACTTGAAGTGTAACTTATAAAATACTTTAAAAATACAGAAACTAGAATATGCAGTTTTATATGAAAAATATAAAGCATATGTGTGTAAAATATATTAATATGTGCATTTCCTTACGCATAGAGTAGGCTTCTTGCATCTGAAAAATTTCACCATTTGTTCTTGAAGCTAATATGTCTATCAGGCAGTTTTCATCAGTACCCATTCCCTAGAATTACAAAGATAATAAAGGGTTTACATAGGCATATTTATGGAAATACAGTGTACTTTCTATACTAAAGGGATCTGTACTCTATAGCATTCTGAGAATTGCAGAGAAAAAAGGTTATATTTGGGGAAAATGTAAGCCTAATTTCAGGTAGGGTCATACGGTTTAACCACTAGAAGATAATTTTATATGAAACTCATCTTCATTTAGAGTTAAATATTTGGGCAATTAAAAATAATAAAGGGATCTATAATTTTCACGATCATGAGAGTGATTGTTTTAATTTTGCCACTGGGATATCATTTTTAATGGAGCTAAAATTAAAATATGAATCAGCCATTACATTGAAATGATTCCAAAAACTTTTTACTTGGAAACAAATGAAGTTCTAGCTTAGTTTTTCCAACCTTCTCCTCTAGGCATATGTATATGTATATATGTATATATCACAGGGAAGTTCCCATTACTAAAATATTAGCTTGCACCTGTTACATTTATTTTTGCATCAAAACACAATCTACCTTCATGGCATGCCAGAGTTCATGAGCATCATAAGATGGCGGTGGGTACATGAGGCCAACCATAACATCTTTGAAGTGATCTGAAAGATTCTCTTTCAGGTCACTAATCAGGTCCTAGAGAAGAAAAAGATAAATGCTTTTATTATATCTTTTTATTAACATATATAAACATGAGTTATAAGGGAGCTGAGGCTTTGAACACCTCTGCATGATGTCATCTGTTACTTCTGTCATGCATAGAGCACTATATTTCATCTAGCCCCAAACACAATTCCTTTAGAATTATTCTCATAAAAATAAAAATGAAAACGAAATAGTTTTGTGAGTTTTTAGTTTTCTTGTATGAATTTAACAAAAAAATTATTAATGAATATTTGTAGTGGCTAGATTGATAGGACAATGAGTAGAATGATTGCCTTGCATGCAGTCAACCAGCGTTTGGTCCATGGATCCCTTTATTGTCACGAGATGTGAATCTTGATCACAAAGTCAAGGGTAAGCCCTGACCATAGCTCGGTGTGGAATCAAAACAAATTTTTTAATGTTTAAAAATATAAAAGGAAATGTGGATTTTATTTTTAATCATTGCAGCAGTTTCTCTTTGGTTGTTAAGCAAGGAATTCTTGGTTTTGCTATTACCAAAATTTTGTGTAAATTAATTGAGCAATCTTAGAACTTACTTAAATAGCCACAGTAATACATTTATTTCAAATACTGAAAATTAACCACTGAGAAAGAACTAGTGTGTTGAAATCTTGACACTGGAATACAGGTATAAACTAGATCATTTTAACTATGTACACAGCAGATGCTGAAATAAATTTTAACGTACATTTTAATAGTAATTTTGTAGAATTACAAAGAGAACCTAAAGATGTTTGCATTTTGCCATTTTTTTGCTACAAAGTATAGAGAACATGAAATTTTATCTTAAAAAGTACGTTAAGTCTGATGTCGTCAACAGATTTCAGTGAGATTATCTTGTATTTAATTAGGTATAATAAATTTCATTTGAATAGAGCAAAATACCCCAAATTTAAATTTTACTCAGTGCAGACTTAAGACAACACCTCTCTTAATAGTGTATTTTCTCTTTTTGGAAATAAAATGTTCATTTCCAGATGATAATTGGTAATATAGAATCAACTGAATTTTTTCTAGGGTCAATGTAATTTGCTTGACCTCTAAGTAGTTTCTTCCCAATATATGTACTTGAAATTACATAACTGAGATATATCTACTAATATGCCAGTATCCTAATACAAGTGCATCAAAATTGACTATTAGATATATTGGATTATTTCAAATATTTGAAGATTTTAAAGCATATGTTTATATTATCTAATAATTAAGTACTAAATAACGGGTAGAATGTTTTCTTAAGTTAATAAAGGTATAAATAGAAATAATCCAGTGTGCCTGTATTTATATAAAGATTTTGGATTTATATAAAGATGATATATTTTGCTGGAAACTAGATATAGTAGAAGTTGTGACAAATATAAACAATCCTCTGTGGTGGGAAGAGAGAAAGAAACAGACAAAAAAGAACAGAAGTAGTATTCTAGCTTTCTGGTCTCCTTTTTGTGTTTTGCAGATAAAAAATGATACAAAAGTAATGTGTCAAATACAACATATAAGTGAAGAATTACAACATGTGAAATTTAAAGCTAATGTGCATTTCCAGAGTTTTGAAAGTTCAAATGCAAGTTTAAATGCAATTTCATATATTTTAAAGATTACTCTTTCTGTTGCCACTACCTTATCTTCATTTTGTCTCCCTCCCTCCCTTACCTTATCTTCTTGTTTGTTAATGTCTTGTATGTAATGACCATCTATGTAATCACCAGCACATGTACTCTCACAATGAAAAAAACCCTTTATCATCTGTTTCTAGCATAGTACTGAATATACAAAGTGTACAAAGTATGTAATTTGAAATATAAGGCTGTACATAAAGAAAAGAATTATGACTGTAAAGGCGAAATCCTCTAATCTACTGATTATATAGTGTATCAAGAAATTTTCAGGTTAAAAATGATTCATTGATGTGCTTAACTCTTTATAGTTGCATTATAGTTAGATGCAGTTAGATTCTGATGTTTTACTTTTGTGTTCCACTACTGACACCTATTAATGTCACTAGATGGCGCTAGTATATTTCTTATTTTGTGTGTGTTTGTGTGTGTGTGTGTGTGTGTGTGAGAGAGAGAGAGAGAGAGAGAGAGAGAGAGAGAGAGAGAGAGAGAGAGAGAGAGAGAGAGAGAGAGAGAGAGAGAGAGAGAGAGTTGGGTGCAAGGATGCAATCTCAATATATAAAAAAATTATTAAAGAATTGGAGAGATAGCACGATAGCACCGCGGATAGGGCGTTTGCCTTGCAAGCAGCTGCCTAGGACCAAAAGTGGTTCGAATCCCGGCATCGCATAAGGTCTTCTGTGCCTGCTAGGAGCGATTTCTGAGCAGATAGCCAGGAGTAACCCCTGTGCACCGTCCGGTGTGGTCCCAAAACCAAAAATAAAATAAAATTACCTAATACCACTAGAGAATACAGGTTTTGTAGGCAAAGATTTAATGTTGGTCATCTAAATTATCAGCTATGAGATTATTATTAGTGTGTGATGTTATTCTTTGTGACTTTTTCTTACTTATAAAATGAAAATAACAATACCTATATAATTAATAATAATATTAAATATTTAATTCAGGTAAAAAGTTTGAAATTATTTCTTGCCAAATATTATGTTTTTAAAATGCCTTCCTCCCAAATATCAAATAACTTGCCACAGATGTAAAAGTGATACCAAATTGTCCTGTTCTTTTTTGTCTATTTCTCTCTTCCCACCACAGAGGATTGTTTATATATATCACAACTTCTACTATAACTAATTTCCAGCAAAATCTATAATCTTTAGTTTATATAAATCCAGAAAATAGTAGTAATTATTTGCCACTTAGACTACTACATTCCTTATTTAGGCCACATCATAGCTATCCTATGTTATAATTGTCACCAAATGAGTTTTCCTTTTGACTTCACAGTGTCTCCTGAGTTCACTTGAAAGTATGTGAAAATATGTTAGATCAGTCCCCTTTCTGACCAGATGACTTATTTCCAATCTAGTTTCCCAGATAAATGCACCTGTACAATTGATCTGAGGGGAAAAATTGCCAGATGTTGTATTCAATGTGGAGATGAAATCCTTCTATAGGTTCACTAGTTATATGACATATTATTGATATTTCTTTCCCATCATTACGTACTATTTTTCTTAACTTCTCTTTTATTTATTTATTTATTTTTTTTAGGGGGGTCACACCCGGCAGTGCTCAGGGGTGGCTCCATGCTCAGAAATTGCTCCTGGCAGGCACGGGGGACCATATGGGGCACCGGGATTCAAACCGATGACCTTTTGCATGAAAGGCAAATGCCTTACCTCCATGCTATCTCCTGGGCCCTCTTTTATTTTTTTAAACTCCTTGGACTTCTTGAATTCTGGAATAACTGATTTATTCTTAACTCAGAGTTTGTGATTGTGTCCTAATCTCTTTTCTAATGTTAATTCCTTCCATAATTATGTGGCTCACTTCTTCCACATTTAAAATTACACCTGTCTCCTTGACTCTTCTCATGATTCCTTTTCTGACTTCATTTTTGCACCATAGCACTTAATGCCTTTCAACATGACATGTTTTAGCAATATTTCTACACCTAGGTAGAACTTAAGCTGCTTTTTGTCAAGACTTTAGGTTTTTCTAATTTATGCTATCTCAACAGTTCATAGAACTGCCTGGTAAGATTAATTTATTTACTTGGATTTATTCATGGTTTTCAGAGATAAAGATATTTTCCACACACAATTTTATTTAGTGGAGGTGGAATAGAAATATCAGAAATTATGGTATAATATATTATTAATGTTCTGATTAGTAGTAGAAATAGTAACAAGCCATCAGGAAGGTGATTATTATATCAATTTAGGAAGATAAATATTGAATAATATATTTAAATAACTAAACTTTGCAAGTTCAAAGAGGAATTTTCAAATAGGTACGCTAATTAGAATCTTAAAACCTCACTTGGATTTATATAAATAACTTTGCAGAGGCAACCTTTAGAGTGCGGCTTTGCCCAGCTTGGCTGCCTCTCTTTCTTGTTTTACAGACTTGCCCTAAAGGGACTCTGTGGGAATCACAGTTTGGTCTTGCATTAAGCTAATGAGTACTTGCTTTTCGAATTGAGCTGTTCTGTTGCTGCTGCTGAAACTGCAGATTACCCATATAGGAGCTCTTTTGACCATCCCACTTAAATTAAAATGGCAATTTCTTCTTCCATGTTCCTCGTACCTTTATCTAATTATGTATAATCAGGGACAAGAAATAGAGGTATGACTAATGTTTTGCTCCTCTGACTTTGCTCAAGGGAACCAATTTATATGCTTTTAAGTTATAACTTTTTCCTGTTATGAAAAATGATACTTGCTATTTGAACACCAATGATACAAGCCTATAAAAATTACAAACTAAAATTGGGTTTAATTCTATCCAGCCAACCATCATTGTATAAATACTAGCATGCTTTAATGCACAAAGCCCTTTGTCATTTCATTGGAAAGAACTTATTCTTTAGAAAACTTAATATTTTTACAATTTATTTAATGGTTTAATTTTTGTGGTATTTCTTGTGATATTTTGTCAATTAGAAAAAAATACTTCGGGGTGGCTCAGTGGTAAAGTGATTGCCTTGAGGTATGAAACTGCCAGCTGAAATTTTGAAACCAACTCTAAGTGGTGGAGTGGTTGCAGCACTGCCTAAGGGGTCCCTGATAGCACAAGTGTGTGATTTCTAGAGTATTACAACCAGGTGTAAGCTAGCACTACACTCAGGTGTGTGACCTTGACAAGTACTGCAGCTTAGTGTGAGTTCCAAAACCAAGTGTGTAACTCTTAGTGACTATTGGTGCAACAATAGTAAATGGAGAGAGAAGGACAAAAGGAAAAATATTACTACTCTGGCTTTTGGAGAAGTGTAACATCAAAGCTAAAAACTTCCATCTTCAAACATAATGATAAAATATAACATATTCATTTGAGACTAGTCTTGATATGAAAAGAAAGTGTAACCTTGGGCGTAAAGAACAGGAAATAAATGAAAATTAAAGGGTAAGTGAATGAGCTGCTGACCTTGAGCATATCATTGCAAGTTTCTGGCTAGAGGAAGTCTTGGTTAGGAGAACTATTTGCTTGAGTTTCAATGAATGACATTGTAGAGAGAGAGAATAATTACTCATGAAATCAGTGCAACTCAGGGAAATAAATCTAAAACTGTTTATGTGATGTTGTATCATCAAAGGATTAAACCCTCTGTACAAATGCAAAGCACAAATAAATGACCCTTTGATTCATTGGGAAATAGGCAGACACTCACTCACAACTTACTGACTGGAGTTTAAGTAGAAGTAGAATATTTCAAAGTTCAAAATAATATAGCTGTGTCTATGCTAAGCTTGAATTTCAAGTTTATTTTCCTCAACTCAGATGATGACTCTATGATACTATGTCATTATTAAATTGATCCTTAACTGGTGATTCTTCTGGGACACCAGGAAGAGGCAAATAAAAAATCAGCTTAGAGAAATTCTCTTACTCTTTAAACCAAATATAAATTCTCAGTAAATAGGCTATTCAATGAGATGCACTTAGAAACAACCTTTTCAGAGAATAGTTAGTGATTATTTTTTACAAGCAAAAGTTTTAGAAGCCCATATTTTAAACAGTAACAATTTGAAATAAAAAGATAATGAACAACTAATAGACTTAATAAAAAATACAATTCCATAATTAAAATATTCTGAAATTAAAAAATACAATTATATGCTAAAGACTAACATATTTTTAATTTATATATATATATATATATTTTGGTTTTTGGGTCACATCCGGCAGTGCTCAGGGGTTACTCCTGGCTCCATGCTCAGAAATTGCTCCTGGCAGGCACGGGGGATCATATGGGGCACCGGGATTTGAACTGATGACCTTTTGCATGAAAGGCAAATGCCTTACCTCCATGCTATCTCCCGGGCCCCAAGACTAACATATTAATAACTAAATTGGAATTAGTAATGGAACTATATGTTAATAAATGGTAATTTTAATTATTAATTGGGAAAAGGCAGAAAGTATCACAGAAACAAGGCATAGATTATATTAATGCAAGTTTAGAATATTTTGAAGTAGAACAAAGGGGTAAAGTATTGAGTAGGATTCACAGAATTTTACTTTGGTTTCTGAATCAGAAACTTGGCACTGAAAATATGCCAATATTAATGAACATGCCACTAATTATAGAAAGTCAGGTTATCTTGAAATTTTGGAAGTCGGTTAATTGAAGGATGTACAGCTACCACACAAGAAACAAATCTTATTTCCTGGTTCAGAGTTGCTCTTTTCCTTGCCTTTTGATCTTCCCTCTATATCAGCCACTGCTGTTTTCAGGTAAAATGTTAATTGACTGAGTTATAGTCTTCATGCTTACATTGTGGACAAGAGTTGATTCATCTATTTTATATACTATGGAAGAAGTAGAAAGAGTGATTTATATAAAGTTAGATAGAGGTGCCAAAGTCACAGTTCTACACAGTTCTATTGGTTGAATTGGCTTCACCTAGATTCAAATGATGGATGTGAACAATATTTGAAGTTGAAAAAGGGAAGTGATTCTTTCCAATCTTTTAAAGACATGCTGTTCTCTCTAACAAAAAAATTATATTGCATTGTCATTTTTATTTTAATTTACCTAATTATAATTCATAACGAACACTTTTCTTATGCCTGGTGACTGTACATATTTATTCTTCGTGGAAATGTTTGTTCATTTCCTTTCTCTATTTAACAATAAAAAATCATGCCACAGTTCTCAGGGCTTACTCTTGTCTTTGTTCTCTAGGATACTCCTGGATTCCAATATTTTGATGGGATTATTTAATTTTTTGGTTGCAAAGTTTTGTGATTACCGTATTTTTCACCATATAAGACGCACTTTTTTCCCCCAAAACGGGGGTGGAAAAGTGGGTGCATCTTATACGGCGAATGTCCATCTGGGGGTCCAGGCTCGGATGTATTTGCACCCGTGCTGGGACCCCCAGATGGCCTTCAGTCATCTACTCACTGTACTCCCAGACTGATATCACACAGAGTGTGTGAGAGGCGGATTCTGCTGCTCTGTGTCCTCGCTTGCTGTGTCCCGCTGCTGGTCACACCCCTTATGACAGTGGAGACGGGGGCCGTGCTGTAGGTAAGATGTCTGCCACATGCTACCATCACAGACATCACACTACTGTTACTGTAATCACCACACATACCGTACACCGCAGAACTGGTTCTACTCCCCATCCATTCATTTTTTTTTTTTTTTTGTCTGAAAGCACTGTACTTAAAGCAGCGGTTCCCAACGACCTGGCCGCAGCCCACTATCGGTCCAGCCCGGTGTTTAGTGGGCCTCGGCACCGACAGTACTTTTCGGCTTGGGAGCTACCGCAATTTATGTTGAGAGGACGTCGGAGCTCCGCCTACTTAGGGGCAGAGCCCTTGTCATTCTGAGTCGATGAGGACCTAGACTGACAAGAGCTCCTCCCCTAAGTAGGCAGAGCTCCGTCCATACACTGCAATGGCTGCAACCTCTGGATGTTGCCATTAACAAACCGTTCAAAGTTCTGATGCAAGAGGAGTGGAACACCTGGATGGCAGCTGGCAACCATGATTTGACTCCTACTGGGCGGATGAAGAGGTCCACTATCACACAAGTGTGTGAATGGGTTAAAAGGTCATGGGACTCTGTTAAGGAGGACATTGTTGTAAAGTCCTTCAAGAAATGTGGCATTAGTAATGCCTTGGATGGAACAGAAGATGACATCATATTTGACACCAGTGAGGAAGAAAGTGTTGACAATGACTGTGAGGATCTGTCCATCCTCATTTCTGATAGCAGCAAAGAAGAGGAATTCTTGGGGTTTGAATAAAAACATGAAAGCCTTATTTTTGTTATTGTTTACTGACTGTTAATGAGAGTAAAGATTAAGTTAAGAGTACTAAGTTCTTAATGTTACATGGTTGACATAAAATTATTCTTAAACTGTTGTTAACCTTATACAGTTGATATAAAATATTTTGCTACAGTATTTGGTTCAGAATCTTTTTTTCTAGACTTTCCTCCTTAAAAATTGGGTGCATCTTATATGGCGAAAATACGGTACTTTATATACTATGGATGTTAGCCCTTTTATCTGATGTTCTGAGAAAATAATTTTTCCAGTTGGTAGGTTGCTTTTTTTTATTTTGGTGTTTGGGCCACACCAAGTGACGCTCAGGGGTTACTCCTGGCTATTCGCTCAGAAGTCACTCCTGGCAGGCATGGGGGACCATATGGGGAATGGGGGATCGAACCACGGTCCGTCCTAGATTAGCACAGGCAAGGCAGGCACCTTACCTCCAGCACCACCGCTCGGCCCCAGTAGGTTGCTTTTTTTGTCAGTCAGGGTTTCTTTTGTTATATAAACCCTTTTTAATTTAATCTAGTGTTAACAGAAATGTGGTGAGAATTCACTGTTGATAAGTATGTTGTCTAGTTCAGCCACTATATAAAATTATTTGGTGATTTATCAAAATATAAAGTAGATAATTCCTTATGACCCAATAATACCACTTCGTAACACTTATCACAAAACACAAAACTTAAATGTAAATACATATATATGATTACTGCAGTACTTAATACAATAGGAAATCAAACAACCCAAATATCCAATGTTAGATAAATGGATACAAAGTTATGATATATATCATCAATGGAAATTATTGATGGAAACTAAGTAGACATAAGTAAAGATGAAATAATGTAGTTTATTGCAGATAGATTGAATGGAGGGTGTCATGTTAAGTAATAGAGAAAAGGAAAGAAACTGGATTATTTTTATTTATCTGTGGCATGTGAAGAAACAAACCAAGGCTACAGAGGTTACTAAATGGTGTCAAAACCTGGTCTAGAATTGCTGAAGTGAGACTATGATGTAAAAGTGGGGAGTAATTAGAGTACACTGGGGACAGAAATCAAAGATTTTACTGGAGTAATTTAGGACATTGGTGAAATGTCTTGGAAACATTGACAGTAGTGAGGTTAGGTAATTATACATTAAAACCATAAACTAACATTATTGTAAATATGTAAAAACTATAGTAGTTAAAAAAATAAAATAAAACTAAATAGAAACTAACTCTGTGACTTTGTAATTATGGCCCTTGTTGTGTTATTTTAAACATTTTATAATAAATATATTTTAATCTTTAATTTAATATCATTAAATATATAATATTAAGCATATTAATATTTTTATTAAGTCATTTTATTTTTCTCATCTTGCATTGTTATTTTAATAACTTGCATCATTGACTAAGATTGGTCTTTTTTTTACAGCACATTCTTCTAAGTACCAATGGGGCTGATCTCAACAAGCAGGGAATATAGCATCATTGGGGGATCCTGGCACAATAACCTAGTGATCTCTGCTACAACTTTATTACAGGAGGTTTGTAAACTTGTCACTTTTCTCAAAGGGCTCTCAGGTGAGTCACTTGGGGAGCAAAGAAGCCATTATCTTGCTGCTTGGCCAAATGCTTGGAGACCATTACTGTTTTCCTAATTTCCTTTTGTATGAGTCTCTTGCAATTTGATGAGTTAATAAGTCAAGGAAAAAACAGCAGAACATTGCAACTGGGAGAGACTGTGGGGGACTGTCACCTTTGTGTGTTTCTCTATTCTGTCGCCTGAAACTCTCCTGAGAGAGCCAAGGCGGGCCCAGCAAAGACTATCTCCTAAAGGTGCCCAAGCAGAAAGACCAAAAAAGACTGAATGAAAACTGCCTACCCATGTGCCCAAGCAGAAAGGTAGCTCCTTCATCTGTGAAGGTGGGAGGAGTCTGCTCCTGCTGTGAGCCTTGCAACTGGGAGAGACTATGGGGGACCCGTTGCCTTTGCGTGTTTCTCTACTCTTCTGTCTCCTGAAATTCTCCTAAGAAGTCCAAGAAAAACCCAGCATAAACTGTCTCCTAGAGGCTCCAGACTTTGTTTTGTGGCCATGTACTCTTTTTAACTAATGAATCCCACCATAACATGCAGAAAAAAATTCCACTACAAGCGTGAGAATGGGGGAAACCACATAGGCAATCACCATGCACAGAGAATGAAGATGATAGCTCTAATGACCCCAAAACAACAACCATCTGATTAATCTCTCAGATAAGGAGTTTAGAATAGAAATCTGGAGAATCCTCATGAAAATCAGAAAAACATAGCCCTCCTAAACAAAACACAAAGATAGAAATCAGATAACTCCTAACTGAAATAACAGGTCTGAAAAACATGGTTGCTGAACTGAAAAACTCAATGGAAAGCCTCTCCAACAAGGTAACAGTAGCCAAGGACAGAATCAGTGAATTGGAGGATGAAATGCAGAACAGCTCCATACAGTAGAAGAGATTGAAAAAGAACCTTAAGGCAAATAACCAGACAATGGACAAAGTACACAAAGAACGTGAACAGATGAAAATAGAAGTCTTTGATAAACTTAACAGAAGCAACAGAAGAATCACTGGAGTCCCAGAGGTCCAGGAAGAAGATCCCCAGTAAGAATCAACAGTCAAAGACATTGTCACAGAGAAACTACCAGAACTAAAGACTGCATGAAATCAAATCTTGAATGTCAGGAGAGTACTAGCTAAATGAGACCCGAAGAAAAGCACCCCAAGACATATCCTAGTCACAATGACAAACCCCACAGATAGAGATAGAATACTGAAAGCAGCAAGATCAAAAAGGGAAATTACATTCCAAGGAGCATCCTTAAGATTTATAGCAGACATGTCACAGGAAACTCTCAAGGCCAGAAGACAGTGGAGGGATATTGTGATAAATCTGAATGAAATGGATAATTCACCTAGAGTACTGCTCTCAGCCCAAATCACATTCAGGGTTGAAGGAAAGATATAAAGCTTCATGGATAAGCAACAGCTCAGAAACTTTATAGAATCAAAACCAGCCTTTAAGGAAAAACTGAAAGGTCTACTTTAAGAAAAGACTGACCAACAGACACACCAAACTTGTACACAATGATTTTATTAAATAACATGACAATCATCTCCCTCAATGTCAATGGACTAAATACACCAGTTAAGAGACACAGAGTGGCTAAATGGATCAAAAAGCTAAAACCAACCTTCTGTTGTCTACAATACACACACCTAATAGTTAGAACAAATATAGATTCAAAATCAAAGGCTGGAGGAAAATCATCCAAGAAAACAACACCCTTAAAAAATCTGGGGTGGGGCCAGAGAGATAGCATGGAGGTAAGGCGTTTGCCTTTCATGCAAAAGGTCATCGGTTCGAATCCCGGTGCCCCATATGGTCCCCTGTGCCTGCCAGGAGCAATTTCTGAGCATGGAGCCAGGAGTAACCCCTGAGCACTGCCGGGTGTGACCCAAAAACCAAAAAAAAAATCTGGGGTGGCCATATTAACATCAGACGACACAAAATTTAGACTCAGAAAAGTCGTAAAGGACAAAGATGGACACTTTATACTAATCAAGGGATATATGTGCAACAGAAAGAAATCGCAATTCTAAACATATATGCACTCAAAGAGAGAACAGCAAAATATCTAATACAATTATTGAAAAATCTGAAAGAGGACATCAATAATAACACAATAATTGTGGGAGATCCTGTCAACACTTGATAGGTCAACCAGACTGAAGCCCAGCAAAAATATACTAGCCCTGAAAAGAGAAATGGAAGAAAGAAGCCTTGTAGATCTATATAGATATAGATATAGATGTAGATATAGATATAGATGTAGATATAGATATAGATATAGATAGGACACTCCATCCCCAGAAACCTGTATATACATTCTTCTCCAATGTACATGGGTCATTCTTCAGGATAGTCCACATGCTGGCACATAAAACATACCTCTGTAAAATCAAGAGGATAGAAATATTTCAGGTTACTTCTCTGACCACAAGGCTCTGAAATTAGAAGTGAACTACAAAGGGACACAGAAGAAAAACTTTAACACCTGGAAATTAACCAGCCTACTACTGAACAACCAGTGAGTCTGAGATTAAATCAAAGAAGAAATTAAAACTATCCTGAAAACAAATGGCAATGAAGACCCAAACTATCAGAACCTATGGGACATAGCAAAAGCAGTACTGAGAGGAAAATTTATAGCTTTGCAAGCATACATCAGGAAGGAAGAAGGAGCATATCTAAAGAGCTTAATGCCACAGCTTATAAAATTAGAAAATGTGGGGCCCGAGAGATAGCATGGAGGTAGGGCGTTTGCCTTTCATGCAAAAGGTCATTGGTTCGAATCCGTTGCCCTATATGGTCCCCCATGCCTGCCAGGAGCAATTTCTGAGCATGGAGCCAGGAGTAACCCCTGAGCACTGCTGGGTGTGACCCCCCCCCAAAAAAAAACCCCCAAAAATAATAATAAAATAAAATAAAATAAACATCTTACATATTAGGGCCTGGGAGAATCACTCAGAAGACTAGACTTTAATGATTTGCATTACTGAGACCAGATTTGACTAAGGCCAGACCTGTATATTTGAACAGACCTGTAAGCATCTGCCAAGAGTGATTCTAACCATCACTGGGTACAGCATGCTCCAAAATATCCCCACAAATCTCTGTAAATATACATATTTGGAATATTATTTGCATATTCAAAAAAGTCAAAAAAGGTGACAAAAATCTAGATAGAGCTAGAGGTAATTTTACAAAGTAAAAAAGTAAGGAAATAAAAGAGAATTACTGGATGTTTTTACTCATGAGAAATGTAAATAACCAAAGCAAACGAATGCAAAGTACAGTAAATATAACTCTTCAACTCTGTGAAATACATGGTGCTTACTAGAGGGAAAGGGGAAGGTGGATAAGACAAGTGGGTGCAGGAACTCATTTTGATAATGTTATAACATTAGAACTTTAATTGTGTATGTGCTGAGAATTATTACATAGAGGCATGAAACTCTAGTTCTGTATTTAAGTGACAAATAATTACAATTTTATTAAAATATAAAATTTAAAAATTAAAGTGAAAGGTGATTATTTATATTAGGGAAATTGTGAACAATGCTATTTTAAACAAGTGATTGAATTAATGGAGATTACAATCTGTTCCCTTTAATGGCTTGGCCTGGTTCAGTGATGGTTCAGATATGCTGAAACCAGATGGTGTCCATTGGGTTATTGTTGCTGTTCAATTTAACAACTGTGCAAACTCAAAATGGCAATTTCTGTTTAAATGAATAGAAATCAAGGCTATTCTCAATTCTCTCTATTACTGACCTTGATAATTTTTAAAGATCTTTTTATTCACTTGTAGATAACTAGGCCGATTTTTTTGGTTTGACACTTGGATAAATACAGCCTAGATGTTTAAATATCAGTTTCTTTTGGATAAAATTCTGTGAAAATATGTGGCTGCAATTAGTATTAGTATTTTTTATGTCTCTTATATAGATAATAGATAATAACATCAATGGGTGATGAAACCAACTGGTAACCAAATGTTAGTCAGGTCTGCATTGCCAAGAGTATGCTGCTGCATCTTCAGTCCATTATGAGATGACAGATTATGGCAGATATGTCATCATAAACAAGATATATGATCAATTGACTCATGTACAGATGTCAATGTTTATAATTATTGTCAAAAGTAGATTTGCTTTACTTATTCTAAGGAAAATGAAAGCTCATGGAGCTCATTACAGAACATTACTGACATATGAACTCCTTATGGTTGATAGGCATACCAGAGGCATCAGAACCATTTACACTCAAGTAGCAATATGGTTTTAACCTGTTTAATCGCTAACTCCAGCCATATCAGATAGTCATTGAAGTTAAACAATGTCCTTTTGTTTGACTTTCCAGACTACTTAAGTGTAACTCTGATGTAATTTTTATCCTAAATTCATAAGTTTATACTGATGGTCATATATTTGGTGGTTTTTCATACATCCTACAATCCATTATGTTCTAGTTTTGGTAATTGATCCACTCAGTCATATCTCTAACTACCACTTTTGCTTTTTTCTGATCTGCACCGTTTTCAGTCAAATTCATGAATCTGAATTTTTTTCGCTTGGTTAATTAATAATAAAAAGGGGAACAGGTTAGTGTGACATATGGAAAATATAAATAGAGATATTTAATCATTACTTCCAGTTTGTGGCACAGAGTACATAAAACCATGTTATTTATTTTTTTCTTTTTTCCTAGTAATTGCTTTATTTAAGAACCATGTACTTTTCTTAAAGGGTCAAATAGATAATAATTTCTTAGATATAATAAGTCCCTTTCAGTTATACCTGAATTTAGACTAATGAGGTAGCTCTTGTTTTTCAAAGTAATTCTGATTAGAGGTTGGAACTTCTAATTTTACTGCCATAGTGGAGTCGAAAAGACTGGAGGGGAGGAGGGCTGTAGATAAACATAATAACTAGTAGGCAATGACTTGATAAGTCATACTGATAATATAAATCTTCCATTAAAACTCAAACAATATGGAAGAACTTTCATGTTTGTGGACCCATCAAACTCCTAGAAAACTCAACATAACTGCAGAGGGCATAGACTAGAAGATTCTTTCACTTCATTTGTACTTCTTGTTTGGTTTTGGGTACATACGGTTGTACAGAGACAATTCTGATTCTGCACACAGGTTTTGCTTTGGTTGGACTTAGGGGACTATATGCAATGCCAAGGATTGAATTTTGGGTAGCTGCATGGATGGCAAGAAATTTACCTGGTACAATATCTCTCTAGTTTCATCACATCTTAATATCTTACTCTTGGTTCTCTTTCAATGAGCTGTTCCAGAGCTGTATACTTAATGATTAAATTTATAATAAAAATATAATCATAGCATATATCATAGCTACCACAGTTTAGGACCCATAGAAAGGATTATGTAATAACTCCTGATTTATAGAAAGTCTGTCAGAATTACAGGGGCCAAGTTAGACCTTGTAGTTGGTGTCTAAATTGGGAATCATTCTGTGCCACCCAGCACTTAACAGTTCTTAAGTAACTCTAGGTAGTTTAATAATAATGTTTTAATATATAGAAAGAACCTCACATATTGATGTCAGGGGTATATAATTATTGAGCAAAACAGGTAACTATTTATATAGATATGGTTTTGAAAATTTAAAATTATACCCTATCCATCTTAGCATATTTCTTTCTTTCTCTTAACATCACCAACCTCAGGGGTTTTGGTTTAATCTCTGGCCTATAACCTAATAAAAATGGCATAGGGATTATGATTTAGTTACTTTCGATATCTCTGTACTCCTCATAGTGCCAAGTTATAAGTATACTAGTTTAGTGAACTGTTTATATAGAGAATATTGTAGCTTCTTGGATGATTTATGATTATTCTCTTGTCTTTTCTGCAAGATATTTTCAAAAGAAATATCAGGACTAAAGATGGATATGGTAAGGGACAAAAGGTAAAATTGCAACTACTATGATAATAAAATTTACTAGTATCAGTGCAATATTGTACCTTGACAATTAAGAAGTGATACCTATTTGGCATTATCTATTTGTCTGTTCAAGTCAACCTCAACTCTGACCAGGTTTGTAATGGATAAAATACTTGCCCTCAACTTCCGTCTTGTGGGCTATGGTGAAGCCTATGCCATGTTTATTACACTCTGCTGTATGTAGATAAAAATTTCAAACCAAGTGGAAATGTCAGTAGTAAAGCTTAAACAAAAGCCTTTTAAAAAGATAGGTCCCAATGATTGATGGGATTTGTTTAGCTCAGTGGGCCCAGTCTCCTATGGAAGCACAGTTGGGATCAATACAGCCAATTGACATCCCTTGCTGCTTAGAGTCCTCTGATAACTACATTCTATATGAGACAAATTGATGAATTTGGTATCAGTTTTTTTTGGTCTAAATAAGAGGAGTGCCTTAAGGATTAGTATACTCAGGAAATTTCAGCACTAGTGACAGTGCTGTTTTTAGAAATGAGGGTTGATATTGTTGAGAAATGTTTCTCTGTAAGCCTCTATTTCTGACTTTATGAAAAGTGAGACACTGCCATGTCCTTTGTTTAGACATCCTTTACAGGGAATTTTTTTTTTTTTTGGTTTTTTGGTCACACCCGGCAGTGCTCAGGGGTTACTCCTGGCTCCATGCTCAGAAATTGCTCCTGGCAGGCATGCGGGACCATATGGGGCACCGGGATTCGAACCGATGACCTTTTGCATGAAAGGCAAACGCCTTACCTCCATGCTACCTCCCGGGCCCCTACAGGGAATTTTGTATAGTTCATAGCATCAGATATATGAGCCTCCCTTGTGAGAAAGGCAAAGATATACATTTTTTCCAATTATCAATGATTAACATTTCTTCATTAACTTATTTATTCACTCTAGCATAATCACATGCAGCTGTTAACTGACTAATTTTCTTGATCTGTAGGAATTAATAGTCAGTAAACCGGTGCAAAAATTGGTATATTTTGACTCTTACTATTACTGTGAATGGTAAATTGTCACTTGTATTTAGAAGGCAGGAAATAACTCCTTAAATTTATTTATTTTATAAATACATTTTCTCTGTCTGTTGAGCTCTGGATGAACAGCAGCAAAGGCCTAATAATTGATTTACTAAAGTATTAAGGTAGATATAAAAATACACCAGTAATGTAGGTGGCAAAGTCCATAGCATTGTGTTCAAGGGACTCTAGGAACCAATAGAAAGAAGCTAGAGAAATGTGATGGGCATAGAAAATTTCAAGAGGTGATGTGTTAGACATTAGTTTCAAATTTTAGAAGTGTTACTTAGCATCTGACTTTTTAAGGATTTAGATGATAGGTTCCCCTTGTCCGGAAAAACATTATTCAATGTCACATGAAATCTATTTTTAAATGACAAATAAAAAGTTAATCTCCCCATTATTGCAACATGAGGATACCATCCTCTCCTGTTCTAGCACTCCTGGGAGTTGCATTACCCACAATGGGAAAAACTGAATTTGATCCTTGTAAAGAGAGTTATTTTACCTGAATAAAGTATATAAACAGAAGTTATGTAATGCGTGTGCTAGTAGTGTGATGTGTTATAATGAAAAGTGTCAATTTGTTTCATAGATTCAGTATATGTGTAGAATGGAGAAACAAAGCTCTGAAGATGAATCAAACTGTAGAATGAGTGAAGAGACACAGTCATTAAGTCAAAGCAGATGTCTTTGGCATGACAATAAGAACAAAAGAGGATTAAGTTGGGGTGCAGAAACAAAGCAAGAAAGGCATTATATGCCCTGGAATACATTAAGATTTATTAAATAGGGGCCGGGCGGTGGCGCTGGAGATAAGGTGCCTGCACTAACCTAGGATGGACCATGGTTCGATCCCCCGGTTCCCCATATGGTCCCCTGTGCCTGCCAGGAGCGACTTCTGAGCGAATTTAGCCAAGAGTAACCCCTGAGCATCACCGGGTGTGACCCCCCTAAAAAGATTTATTAAATAGAAATATGATTGTAATTGTGAAGATGGAAAATGATAGTCAGGAATTATAGTGGGCCAAATGTCATCTCTAAAAATATTGGTGTTATTTTGAATTTTCTTTGGATCGATCATTAAACAACAGCTCAGAAACTTTGCAGACTCAAAACCAGCCTTAAAAAGAAACTGAAAAATCTACTTTAAGACATGACTGACCAACGGACACACCAAACTTCTATACAAAGATAGCACTAAATTCCATGGAATAAATGCACCATTTAAGAGATAGAGGCTATCTAAATGGATCAAAATACTGAATCGAATGTTCTGTTGCCTACAAGAAACATAACTGAATAGTCAGTACAAACATAGTCTCAAAATCAAAGGCTGGAGAAAAATCATCCAAGCAAACAAAACCCTTAAAAAAGCTGGAGTGACCATACTAATATCAGACAACACAAACTTTAGACTCAGAAAAGTTTTAAGGGACAAAATGGACATTTTGTACTAATCAAGGAATATGTACTGGAGAAAGAAATCACTCTCCTAAACATATACACTCCCAATGAGGGAACAGCAAAGCATTTAATACAATTGTTGACAAATATGAAAAAAAGATATCAATAACAACACAATAATTGTGGGAGACCTCAACACTGCCTTGACATCCCTTGATAGGTCAATGAGACTGAAACCCAACAAAAATATACTAGCTCTGAAAAGAGAAATGGAAGAGAGTGTGCTAGTAGTTATATATAGGACACTCCATCCCCAGAAACCTGGATACACATTCACATGAGTTATTCTCCAGCATAGAATACATGCTGGCCCATAAAACATACATCCATAAAATCAAGAGGATAGAAATCTTGCAGACCACCTTTGCTAATCACAAGGCAATTAAATTTGATGTGAACTACAAAGGGACACAGAAGAAAAAATTTATCACCTGGAAATCAAACAGCTTACTGCTGACAAGTGGTTCAGAGATGAAATCAAGAGGAAATCAAAACAGTCTTGGAAACAAATGACACTAAAGACACAAATTATCAGAATTTATGGGACACAGCAAAGCGGTACTGAGAGGAAAATTTATAGTATTGCAAGCACACATCAGGAAGGAAGAAGGGAACTACATGAATAGCTTAATGACATAGCATATAAAATTAGAAAATGATCAACAAAAGGAACCAAAGATAGATAGGCAGAAGGAAATAAAAAAAATGTAGAGCAGAAATCAATGAAGTGGAAATCCAGAAAACAATCCAAAAGTTCAACAAAAGCAAAAGTTGGTACTTTGAAAAAAAATAATATTGATAAACATTTGGCAAAACTCAAAAAGAAATTGAGAGAGAGAAACTTGATAAACCAGATTAGAAAGGAAAATGGGGAGATCACTCCAGATATTGCAGAGATTCAAAGGGTAATAAGAGACTACTTTGAGAAACTCTATGCCTTGAAGCATGAGAACTCGGCAGTAATGGATAAATTTTAGACTCATATCCTTCCACAGTTTAATAAGGATGATGTAGCATATTTAAACAGCCCCAGCACTATTGAAGAAATTAAAATGGTGATCAAATATTTTTCCAAAAACAAAAGTCACGCCCAGATGGGTTCACCAATGAATTCTTTCAAACCTTTCAAGAGGAACTTCTACCAATCCTTTTAAAGCTCTTTCATAAAATTGAAGAAACAGGAATACATCAAAATAGTTTTTATGAAGTTGACATCACCTTGAAACCCAAACCACACGGAGATGCTGCCAAAAAAGAAAATTACAGACCAATATCCCTGATGAACACAGATGCAAAGATCCTCAACAAAATCCTGGCAGTTTCACCCAATTTGTGACAGAGTTTTATTTCTTTACTGGCATTTGTTTCTGGAATTTTTTGATTTAAAGGACGTTTATTTTATTAATTTATTGTATATGTATGTAATATATTTATTTGTTGGTCTCTGTCACACCTAGTAGTGCTCACTTGTTACTTTTGACTCTACACTCAGAACTTACTCCTGGTAGACTTAGGGAACTATATGGAATGTGGGGATTAAACCTGGGTTGGCCTTGTTCAAGGCTAATGTAGTCCTACCTACTGTGCTATTGCTCTACCCCTCACCCTTTTGTATTTATTTTAGAATAGTGCCACTGCTGTTATTTTATACTTGAGTGATGCTACATCATACCTACCATCAAAGTGCAAGAATCTTTCTCCCACTCACCATCACTTTTTCCCCCGAGTTTTTATTATAATACTGTGATTTACCAAAATGTTCAAAATAGTTATTTTAGGCTTTAAATGTTCACCAGTCCTACTACCAGTGAGACCATACTTTCACCAATATCCCCATTCACCACTGTAGCCTCCTTTATGCAGGTACAAACACATTTACTTTATATTAGTTGTTATAACATAAAGGCAACTAGAATTATCAAATAAACCCACATGGGTCATTTTGAAATGTTTACTCTATCTCCCCATGGTGTTAGTAAGGTCAGTGTCTCAGGATTTAATAGGTTATTGTTTTGTAATACTTGAGCCTTCTGTACCACTAGTTTGGCTCATGGAAGCACGTAGAATACTATGCAACTTTCCATTAAATTTCCTATGATATTATTAGATTTACGTTACAAGCTACTAAAGTGTCCATGTGGTCCGTGACCTATAGATCTAAAACAAATTATGTGTCTTAGACTTTTAATAAGACCAAGTCATGCAGCTGGGCCCTATCTGTTGGAAGGTTTGGGGGGAGGTATTAGACTGCTGTAGTTATTTCAGAATTGGGAATCTCTCTCTCTCCTTTCTAAGAAGGTCACAATGTCACACCGTTCTCTTAACCCAACTCACACCACTCATAACAACTATTCTATAAACCATATCTCATGGTTATTTCCAGTGTGGATTTTCTAGTATTTACTTTGCTTCTTAGATTCCGTATATGAATGAGATAATATGGTGTTTGTCTCTTTCTTTCTTCATTTGGCATGATTTCCTTTAGTTTTTGGAACAACTGCCTGGTTCAGTGTCTTTGGAAAACAACTGATAGATATTTTAAAAATTAATATAAAATCTTCCATTTCTGAGCATCTACTCCAAGAACACACAAAATTTACCCAAAGTGACAGATATACATCAATGTTGTTAACAGAATTATTTATAGCAATCAAGATATGGAAGCAACCCAAATTCACAACAATAAAGAAATTGTTCTTTCACAGTGAATTAGTACTTAACAATGAGAAAAGTCAGTAAAGAAATTGTGATATCACAATGGAATAATACTTATCAATGAGAGAAGACAAAGTAAACATTCTTTAATTAAAGACTTTTCTCTGAATATAGGTACCCCATTTCTTAATTGTTTTCCTTTGTTTGAGTGTTCTAGTTTTAAAAGATTGCTGAAGTAGGGGCCTGGCGGTGGCGCTGAACGTAAAGTGCCTGCGCTAACCTAGGACGGACCGTGGTTCGATCCCCCGGTTCCTCATATGGTCACCCCTGTCAGGAGCGACTTCTGAGCGAATAGCCAGGAGCAACCCCTGAGCATCACCAGGTGTGGCTCCCCCCCAAAAAAAGATTGCTGAAGTAATGCTTTAAATTAAATTAACTTGATGTATAAAAAATTCATAACCATTATGAAAATGAAAGACAATTATAAACTAGTAGGTGCTTACAATTCTCAATAATGACAAAATATTCCTAATTAACTATGTAAAGAACTCACAAAATAAATAACAATCTAATCAAATAATAGTGGGTTTGCAAAGATACTTTTTTCCCCACCCACAATGATACTTTTTTAAAGAATACTTTAAAAATGGTTAATAAGTATATGAAGAAATTTTTTCATTGTAAATATAAAACAAAAATATGGAGACTCTTTATAAATATTTTACTTAATAAAATAATTTAAAATTAAGAGTGATCAAAATATCCCAAATCATTTCAGAATATAAATGAATATAAAATAGCTTTCATCAGTGTCAAATTAATATAGATCAAAAACATATAACAAGATTAAAATTATGTAACAGGTATTATAAATTGTGTTTTATAAATTGGCAGTCACTTCAATAAACAATATGAGGATTTTTAAAATCCAAAACTAAAATATCTCATATTTCAACAATCTTACTTCTAGGTATTAACTGAACAATATGAAAACACTAATTTAAAAAATGAATTGTGTATCCTTATGTTGATTCTAGCATATTTGTAATATTAATATTGAAAAAAGTGTCCAGAAATATGAATGAATAAAGAAGATATAGTTTGGTGTATATATATGTGTGTGTATATATACATATAACATACACACAATAAAATACTATTCAGATATTATTTTAACTTTTTCTATTTGTGACAGTTGAGTGGAGCTTGATGGGGTTATGCTAAGGTAAATCAGATATCATGACTTTTCTTAAATACAAAGAAACAACAACTTAACAGACATAAACATTTGTGTTATAAACAAAAGTTTGATTACCAGAGAGGAAGGATATGAGAGTTGAGAGGAATCCATTAGATATTGGGAGAGAGTTAGGACTTTGGTGGTGAATATATAGTGTACCATATATATATACTATATATTCACCACCAAAGTCCTCTCTCTCTCTCTCTCTCTCTCTACATATATATATATATGTAGAGAGAGAGAGAGGGATTACTACCTTTAGTGGTATACCAAAGTCCTCTCTCTCTCTATATATATATGTATATATATAAACTTATATATGTATATATAAGTTTAGAAATAGAGTAAGTTTATATATGTATATATATATATATAGAGAGAGAGAGAGAGAGAGAGAGGGATTACTACCTTTAGTGGTATACTATATAATATAGTTCCATGGAGGAACTAGATAATCAACCAATATTATCTCAAAAATAAGTCCCTATAAAATAAAATATAATGGTCCAAAGAGTACAGCTGGTAATGTACTTGTCTTCATACATCCATATATAGGTTTGATTCCTTGACCACATATGTGTTGTTGACTATGTCAAAGTTCACTCCAGGAACTGAGACAAGAATAGCCTCTTGAGCATAGGAGATGTGATCTACTTTCCAATTAAATAAAATTAAAATACTGAAATATTACTCGTTCATAGAAGTATGCATATTAAAGTAGACATGTTTTATTTTTCATTTTCCTTCAAAATGAAATTGGCACCGCTGTCATGGGAATTTAGATTTTACTCAGTCAAAATAATAACTGCTTTTCTTCTGTAACTAATTAAATTGACTTGTGGCAGTGACTTCTTAGATTATTAATTTATTGTAAAAGAGAAAGTGATCATGTACCAAGAGCAGTTCAAATACTCAAGTTTAGAAATAGAGTAAGTTTATATTATGTGGATTAATTCTATAGAGGGAGTTTTATGATAGAGTTTTATCAATAATGCTCAGTTTGAGAAGTAATTGCTATTTCAGGTCCTTTTGACCTGAAGAATTTTTGTTCTGAATCTGTGGTTTAAATGCATAACAAAAGAAAGGACTCTTTAATGGTACTTGCTTTGAAATTAAAATGTGATTACTTTGAAGCACTATGGATAGTTTTATTGCTTTAAACTATTTTTAAACTGCTATTCTTTTTAATGGTTTCTATAACTGCATGCTGTGAGAAGGAAAACTAGCAGAGAATTCACTATGGTTGAATTAGGTGAGAACTTGTGGAGATTTACAGGAAAAGATCTTATTTTTTGACTTTGTGATCATTAGTCCTTTTTCTGCCTTTATTAAAGCTCCACACAGGGTGTTTCCACATTTTTAGCCTAATTGGACCAACAAGCAGTGCAATGTTATCAAAATTTTTCATTTTAGAAAGCAGGATAGTCTTTGAGGGAAGCATAATGGAGTTCCTGTGAATGTGAATATACCTCATACATAGCAACATTTAATGATATATCTTTGTTTTATTTCTTGAACCATGTTAAATTCTTAGGAACAGTTTCTGGCATACTGAGAAGCCTGCAGTTTTTGTAACCTGTTAGCCCACCAAAAAGAATAATAGTCTCTCTTTACTGAAAGTGTTATTTCTTAGAAGCTAAGTCAAGATGAAGCTCTCTTACCCGGCCATACATACTCTGGTACGCCTCTGCAATCATTTGCCTTTGAGCATTGCAGCGCTGAGTAAGAATGCCAATTAGCATGTCTTTATCACAACCTGCAAACGAGTAATATTTGAAGATTAGTAACAGTGCTGCTTTGAGTTTAGGAAGAATCAATTACTTAAGAATTATTTCCAGTAATGCAGCTATATCCCTGATGGTGTGTTAGAGAAAACAGTAAGCTAAATTTACCTAAATTTGGAAACCACATAGCAATACTTGACAAAACTAAGGTTCTTTCTTTTCTTGAGGTGAGGGCATCAAATTCCTGAACATGTACTTTTTTTTGGGGGGGGGAGTCACATCCGGCAGTGCTCAGGGCTTACTCCTGGCTCCAAGCTCACAAATCACTCCTGGCATGCTCGGGGGACCATATGGGATGCCAGGATTCGATCCAATGAACTTCTGCATGAAAGGCAAATACTTTACCTTGATGCTATCTGTCTGGCCCCTGCAGATGTACTTTTAAAAAAGATGCACTAAAATATGGTTCATGGTCTTCAACTATTTATCCTACCCTATCAAAAATGCTTCTCTTATTTAGTATTTAGAGGGGTATAATATTCTCTCAATTTAGAGAATGTTACTTACAGTAAACATACATTATGGCAAAATATTCAATTTAGTGCAAGATCTCCAGATAAAGAAAGAACACTGTGGTACGGAAATTATGCAAATACAAGGCTTATACATACTTCTGATGGACTTTGTGTTCCTTTCATGGTTTGCATGGAACATGGTCCATCTTAATCAAAATAATGACTTTTATTTCTGGGCTATGAGAAAGATAGTCTTTATCATATACACGCTCTCCTTGAACCAACTGATATACCACCCAAATATGAGTTTAAATTTTGTTGTCATTTTAATTTAGCAAACAAAAAGTCTTTGCTAATTCCCTAAACCTGACTAAATTGAGACAGATTTGTGCCTGACTCTATGTCCTTGATGTTCCGTTTCTAAAAGCATTTATAAATATTGCGCTTCTAAATTCAATCTTTATGCCCTTGAGATTAAATCTCCCAGCCTCTCGTGAATTTTCAACTCCAAAATGACTTTCTCAAGGACGTAGAAGGAGTTCTTTTGAAAATGCAATTGTTCAGAAAGAGAGCTCCTATGGGAGGGTAGGTACCTAACCTCCTAAGTGCCAATAAACAAACATAAATGAGCTAATCCTATTGACCTATGCTTCCGATTCCCAATGCTTTTTCAGAACTTTTCCACTAACTCACCAGAGTTCTTAAACACTCTTACTTATTGGTTTCAGAAGAGTTGACTTCAATACTATTCCTCTAGTACCTAGTCTTGAATAAGGTCTCCTTTGTCTTTTTTTTTAATTTAGTTGAAACTTTTCTTTTTGACAAAAGGAGATACATAGTAGAGGTGAAGGGGAAAAGACTTGGATATTAAGCAAATACTCTTTTTGAAAATAATAAAAGCCATCTTGGATGACCATGAGTACCATAGTAAACCTATGATTCAGGTTATGAAATAACTAATAAGGGTAAATGACAATAATTTCTATTAATTAGATACCAATGAGAAATGGAAGGAACAGTGAGTAGTAAGCTTTATGCAGGTAAAATGAATGTGTTTATAAATGGAGGAAGGTTAATAACGACTCCAAACAGCAAAATTTGTGAGAAATAGGATTGCCTCCTTTAGAGACCTTGGAACAGTGAGGTTCTGAGGACTAGCCAGTTAAATCCCTGAACTCAAAAGGCATCCAATTTTGGAGGAAGGTTTGTTGACAATAAGTGTTCTTAGGGCCCAGGGGTCACTCCTAGAGACACTCAACCAATTGGGAACAATTCAGTACTGAGTATGAGGACATAATTCTACTTAGTCCCCATGGAGTCAGGGACCACAAGGCTACCCTGGCAGGATGGCCTGATAGACACCCTAAAGTGAACATGAATTAAAACAATAATAGAAGAATTTTAAATTTTATTCAGACTTATTTTTAATCACATTTGTGTATTACAGTATTTTGAGCTTTTCTATAATTCTATAGTTTATCCATATTTTACCTGTTTGAATAGCTTTTAAATTTGTAAGTGTTCATAGTAATTTTATTAACTTACTTTCTCAGTGGTATTTCAGAATATATCAGTGATTTAAGAGGATTTTGAAATAAAAATATTCAAAATTAAAATGACACTAAATTTAGAAGTTAACTTAGAAACAGCTGATATCTGCCCCTATTATGTCTGTTAATTAGTTAATTAACAGATACAAACATTTTATAGTTTATTTATGTGATTAAATTTTATTTGTTAAAGCTATTTATTTTAAATTTCTATTACATAGCTATATGTTTTTAACACTATATGTTTTAATTAAATAATTGAATATTATGACTTTTTGTATAGAGGAAAATTATTATTTTTTTCACATTTAAAATATAGCGTTTTAATTGATTTCCCAGCAGTTTGAAATATGTAACAATTGCATTTAAAAATAAAAATTTATTTTGTATTATTGAATTAGGAAAGGGAATTTTAGATATTTTTTATTTGATATTATAGAAAAGCCTGATATGGGGCCCGGGAGATAGCATGGAGGTAAGGCGTTTGCCTTTCATGCAAAAGGTCATCGGTTCAAATCCCGGTGCCCCATATGGTCCCCCGTGCCTGCCGGGAGCAATTTCTGAGCATGGAGCCAGGAGTAACCCCTGAGCACTGCCGGGTGTGACCCAAAAACCAAAAAAAAAAAAAAAAAAAAAAAAAAAAAGAAAAGCCTGATATAATGAATTTCATTGGCTACTTTATAGGCTTTTATAATGTACATTCAGTTTTTGTTATTTGGAATGAATATAATTTATATTAGCATTAACACTGAATTAATTCTGAGCTATTGTTCTTAGGGAAAACACAGTTTTTCCTACTATGTCAAATTGACTAATACACTTTTTTTGACATATCATTTTTAAGCCAAGATAAATGCAACTTACATTATAGACATTTGTTTGTCAATATTATTATGAAACTAGCATGTCTTACCAACTTCAAGAAATGACACTTCTAGTAACTAAGTTAAACAGTTAGATGGTTTTTCTGCTGGCCTGATTTACAATTTATCACTTTTAAAACAAGCAATCTAGCCAGTACCACTTTCAAAAGAAAGTTGAACATTACATTACAATTATTGTCATATTTCTTTTTTTTTTGTCCCCTAAATTCCCAATACAGACCAGGCAAGGGTCTGGGTTGAGGGTATATTGGGTGCATTTACTGTACCTCCTCTTTCTATACAGTCACTGTGAAGAACACAGCCTGTGATAAGAATTGGGAGGCCTTATTTTTTTTCTTTCCTTTTCTTTTTCTTTTTTTTTGATTTTTTTTAACTTTTTTTTTCACCCCCTTCATCAGTGCAAGTTTCCCACCACCAATGTCCCAAATCTCCCTCCCTCCCAACCCACCCCCACCTGTCTCCATACAGGCTATTGTCATATTTCTTATGAAATATAAAACTTACCTACTTTCCCACAGCTTCATAATGTAAAACATATGTTAATCTAGCATTTTCTGGATAACATTACATATAAAGTGAAGAATTTTCTCTTTCTATTTTTGGAGATAATTAACTAACTTTAAAATTATAAAAAAGATTTGACTCGGGGGTCGGGCGGTGTTGCTGGAGGTATGGTGCCTGCCTTGCCAGCGCTAACCTAGGACAGATCTGTGGTTCGATCCCCCGGTTCCCCATATGGTCCCCCGTGCCTGCCAGGAGCGACTTCTGAGAGAATAGCCAGGAGTAACCCCTGAGCATAACCGGGTGTGGCCCAAAAAACAAAAACAAAAACAAAAAAAAAGATTTGACTCTTGTATGAATGAAGCTTCTTGTGTTTGTAATTAACATAGCAACACTATACCTTGCACAGGTATAGTTTTTATTTAAATATTATTTATTATATGTCCTTGGCATATTCTTTAAAATAATTATTTTTAAAGGTATATTGTTTAAAGGTATATTATTTAAAATAATATAATTACTAACAGAAACTATAAAAATACAAAACATAGGGTACTAAATATATTGTAAAATTGACCATTATTATAATATTAGTGTTAAAATCATAAAATCTGGGAATATGTGCTTTGCTGACTTTTAATTAAATTCATTTTCCCAGTTTTTTGTTGATTATGATAAGCAATTTTAGAGTTAATTTTAGAGTCATGTATAAATTTTTTTCAATTAGAAAGATTGGGAGATTTTGAAAGTGTAGATAATAGAGAGCTGTGCCCAGGGCCCCCACAAGCCAGGAGTTCTGTTCCTCTTGTACTGGCTTGTGGGGTGGTGCACTGGCATGGATAACTAGCCCGAGGACCCCCTGGACTATCCACTAGTCTGGGGGGCTAGATCCCCCCACGCCAGAGGGGCTCTTCACAGAGCACCTCAGGTAAGCTGGGCCCTGGGGGGAGGAATGGGGTT
>PVKC010000713.1:0-60641 GCA_004027635.1 Crocidura indochinensis
AGAAAGAAAGATAAAGAATATATACTGACTTCATTTCTTAATATTTTGCGATATACCTGAAGTTGCTTAGAGTTTACTGCTCTCATCACAAACATAAAGAAGTATATGAGATGAATGGCATGCTAATTAATTTATTGTGGCAGTCATATCACATAATAGCAATTTATTAAATCACAGCATCATATAGTCTTTAAAATGTCATGTTTTACAATATAAACATTGAAGAAAATATTTGATTAAATATATAATTATGTAGAATTAATTACAATACTTACAACAATGAAATTAAAATGGAGAAAACAATAGCAGTAAAATATTTGATATGTTTCTATAAGAAAAACAAACTATATAAAGGTATTTGATAAACACAATGAGATGGTCTTTGTATATTGAAAATGATTTTATTAAAGATGAACTATTTTAGGTGGTAGTATGTTTATGGATTTATTTTTTATTCTTAATATCAGTAATGTTTTGCAATAAAATAATCTTGTCCAAGTAAATTTGTTTGTGGACTGTGACTTCTACAATCTCTTCTGCTGGTTTCAAGGCTTTCTATTGCTTTTCCAAAAACAAATTTCTTTCCGATACACTTGACTAGTCTTGCTGGTTTCTAGAGAAATGATAGATTATTGATATCAACAAGATAAAAGCCCAGAACTTTCCATTCTTCTTTAACATACAATTAGCCATTTTTAGACATTTCAGGAATGCTCCCAAGGAGAAAATTACATTCTGTGTGTGAAACTCAGACTTATACTACTTCCATATATTTTCATTTTGATTTAAAATTGTTCGCTTTACTTCCCAAATCTCAAATCCAAGGATATACTAGAATGCTTCAAATATCAACAAAGATTTGCTTCTATTTAGAAAAAAATTTGAAATAGGATTTGATTTACAAATATTTCCTTAAAATTAATGACAGAACTGAGCTTTATTTTTTTAATTACTTATCAAGTGGATTTTCTTTACATTCCCTAGAATTTATTACAAGTTAGCATTAGTTGACATAGTCATTACATAGTAATGGCATGAATTTAGGCCTGGTATCACAAAGCTTTGCACAAATAGAATGTAGGAAAATAGCTTTGCATGCTGCCAACACAGGTTTAATCCCTGATATCCCAAATGATCTTTTGTGCTGTGTCAGGAGCAATTTCTTTTTTTTTTTTTCTTTTTGAGTCACACTGGTGATACTTAGGGGTTACTCCTGGCTATGAGCTCAGAAATAGCTCCTGGCTTGGGGGGACCATATGGAATGCCACGGAATAGAATCACAGTCCTTCCTAGGTATGCAAGTGCAAGGCAAACCCCCTACCCCTTGTGCCACCGCTCCAGTCTCAAGCAATTTCTGAGTGCAGAATCAGGAGAAATTCAGAGCATCACTGGTAGTAACTTCAAAATCAAAAGTAAAAAAAAATAAATAAATAAAAAAGCAAGGAAAAAGAGGTCTCATGAATTTATCTTTAGTGACAGCCCTTTGATTATAACCAATTGCTTCAATTAATTTTAATAACAAATTGAGTTTTGGACCTATTCTATACTATTAAATTTTGATTTATTTTTCCATATCATAGAAAAAAACAAGGAAATTTTTTGCCCCTTTGAGTAGTGCCTGAGCACTGTAAAGATTAACCATGTTCTATCTAATATTCCTATATAGTATATATGTAATATATATAATAGCCTCTTCATATAGGATATACATATATTATATATACAGGTTAAGAAATAGAAGTGAAGTTCTGGGATCCAATATATTTATAATTATAAAAATCACAATAAACAATTTCGACTTTTAGATTTTATTTAGCATTTTTTAATCTATAAGTATGTGGAAACTAACAGCCAAGAGTAAACAATGTATTTGAAAGAAAAATTATTTTTCATTTACAGTCCACATTTAGGAACCAAATACAGAGCATTTAATCCATTTATGGTAAATATAATTATAATCTAAGTATGACCCAAGGCTTATCCTGATAAATTATTGGGTATAATTAATAGCATTTTCTTTTATCTAAAGAAAATTAAAGTATTTCAAACAGCATATAAATGAGGCACATAAAAATAAATTTCATTGTTTATAACCACCTACTATTTAAATATCAGTTAGCATTAAACATTAGCAGAATAATAATAGAAAAGAAGACATTAAACACATATTTTCTGTTAAGTACTCAAGTTCATAAGTCAAAAAACTTCATGCCATGAAAAAATTCTTAAGAAAAATTTAATTACAAAGTATTTATAAGTAAAGATTTTCTTTGAAATAAAGCAAAGCACTTAAAACAAGACTTGTATTTAACTGTATTTGAAGTGTCAGACAAAAGCATCCTACTTCTGTATCATTAATGAAGTGAAAACTACTTTTCAGAAAATATTTCTGATCCTCTCAGTGAGTGCAATTTTTTTCTATTTTGTTTTTACAATATCTTTTTTATATATTTATTTCGTATTAACAACTTGGTGTCTGCTTTCAAAAGTTAAGTAGGTAAAAAAACTATTTGGCAAGTATTCGTATGATTTTGCAGCAGATTAAAAGCCACAACACCCTAAAAGTACCAGAGGAAAGAAAAGATAAAGGATACATAAAGTGTGCATAAAGAACAATAGAAGCAGAGACTTTCTAAGTGGTCACAGAACTTCATAAATCATATATATTCTTGCCTCACAGAATCAGCAGCATTTATAATGGAGGTCACAGTCTATAGAAATACCCTGTACTATACTCAAGAAATAAGAAGATATATGATTCATTTTGAGATAAGCTTCTAGTATAATATTAAAATATAACAAAAATATGGGAGAAGAAGTTTTGACTGAACATTGATTGCTATGAACCCTGTTCTCATTGTTTGTCTCAGAACTTTTAGTGAAGCAAAATAGTGAAGCAAGTCCTAAAATATTTCCCAGGTGATATCTGTGAAGTAACCCTTGAACATCCTGGAAGGCACCTCTCAGTGCTGATGACACTGAACTCTGAGGCCCTAATTTTCTCACTGGAGCAACCACAGGTCCAGAGTGCCCTCTCACTGTATTCTGCTGTATTTTGCTGGTATGATATTAACCACTCCGTAATCATTCTAATGCAATTCGTTTGACCTTGGTAACTCAAGACAGTTTTTCAGACTCACCTCTAGATTCTGACATTGTCACAATATTATCAAGCATCAAGATCACTGCTGGTGAGTTTTCTATGAGAAAGATCAGTATCATTAGAATAACAAATGTTGCTGTTTTGATGACATCACTGCTATTAAGATCACATGTTGTTTAAGTCGAATATTTGAACTGTGATAATAAACTTCATTGGAAAATTCACATTAACTAAATTACAATAACTTACTGAAAAACAAACACTCCAGATTAAAACATTGACTTTGATTGGGAGTTCTCCACAAAAAAAGATATGTTATTCATACACATAACTGCACCCAATGGAAAACTAATTCTTGAAGTCAAAAACATATAGCTGATAATGTGTTTATACTTTGCAAACATAAACTATATTTTGAAACACTGTTTTTCAGAAGATCTCAGAAACTCTTTGATAGGTTATCTTAGTCACAAAGATGTTTATTTCAAAGACTTCTATTATGTGGAGTAAATATTTTGCTTCACTCACTTAGTCCATTATATCTGTTTTCCGCATCTTATTTCTTTTTTGTTTGTTTGTTTTTGTTTTGGGGCCACACCTGCTTGACACACAGGGGTTACACCTGACTATGCTCTCAGAAATCGCCCCTGGCTTGGAGGGACCATATGTGACACCGGGGATACGAACCACGGTCTGTCCTAAGTTAGCGCTTGCAAGGCAGACACCTTACTTCTAGCGCCACTTCCTTGCCCCTGCATCTTATTTCTGAATATGCTTAGCAGAAGGATAAATTAGTGAGAATGTAAATTATTCTTTGGAAAGAAAAGTTTTCTACAATGTTATTCTGAAACTATTTAGATTGATTTATAGCATATATGGGATTTTTTTTTCTATTTTATCTTTACTGAGTATCCTGATTCCTTATTTGGCCTTCTATATGACATCACCTTAGAATTATTTCCTTTCTCAAAAGTCATACAAAATAAAATATGCATGCATTTAAAGAAGGACAAATTTATAGCATGAGTCAAAATGATATGGAAAATGGAGGCATAAATACTTATTGTGACTGTGTTGAATAAAGAAAATGTAATGCTTGCATGAGAAAACGCATTCAAATTCATTTGGATTTTCTATTAAATCTCCCATCAACTATATAAATATTTAAAAAATTTAGTCTACAAATTCTTGATAGAAAGGTTGTAATTAGGGGGCCGGGTGGTGGTGCTGGAGGTAAGGTGCCTGCCTCGCCTGCGCTAACCTAGGACGGACTGCGGTTCGATCCCCCGGTTCCCGATATAGTCCCCCGTGCCTGCCAGAAGTGACATCTGAGCAAATAGCCAGGAGGTACCTCTGAGCGTCACCGGGTGTGGCCCAAAAATAAAAAAAAAAAAGGTTGTAATTAGGAAAGTAAAATGAATAGTTAAAGAATTCTGAAAATAACCAATATAATTCTTTTTATTAAATAGAAGGGAATTCCTGTGATTGTTTCCTATGGAATGATAGAACATCTTTGGGACCCAGGAAGTAGCTTTATAGGTTAGTCTGTAAGATATATCTGAAAAGTTAAAATTAATTTTCCCACATTCTTGCAACAAAAATAAATGTGCCATCAGACTCTATGTTTTATAAATGCAAATATAAATTTGTATTTAGAATAACTACTTAAATGTGCATAATTCATCTCAATTACCTAAATATCTAGAAGACTTATATTTAATGCACTTTATTTAAAGTTTTATTAAGAATTTACTTTGGAGATATGTTCATCTATGAAAGAATTTGATATTAAAATAACATATGAAGAAAATACTACTACTGAAGTATTTATTTGTGAAGCAAATAAGCACATATAGTTAAAATCTAATTGCAAAGATATTATAAACTGTAAGTCAGTAACTGTAGCACAATTTTAAAGAAAAATATAAATATATCTTAGTTTTATTTTCAACACACCAATATTTGATTCAAGAAAAATAATTTGATTTATGTTTGAAAGTACATTACAGTATATATGGAAAGTTATTGTTTAAAATTATAAATGTATTTTAATCATCTAAGGTCTTGCTACCCATCAATTATTTTTGTAAATTAGAAAAAGCAATTACAATTTTACTGCTTAAGTTATTACTTGCTTGCTAATAACAAAATTTTGTAATGCTATTTGCAACACACTACTATAAAATTTTTATTCTCTAAAGTGGATATTGGTATATACTTGACTTCTTTTTTTTTTCTCTTTATTTAAACATCTTGATTACAAATATGATTGTGGTTAGGTTTCAATCATGTAAAGAACACCCCCCTTCACCAGTGCAACATTCCCACCACCAATGTCCCAAATATACTCGACTTCTTATAGAGAGAACTATTAGAAATTTGTGTCAGAAGCTGGAAAGACAGCACAAGAGGTAAGGTCTTCACTTTGCATGAAGCTGACCCTGGTTCAACCCCCAGTATCAAAATGTCCACATATCACTCCTGAGCTCAAAGTCAAGATCAAACCCTAACACATCCAGGTGTGACCCAAACCCATTCTACCCCTGGAAAATATTGTGTAAAATATCCAAGATAAGTAAATATGAAATTCTACATCTAACGTTTATTGTGTTGAATATTTATAATTTGAGGCTGGAAAAGTAGTATAGTAAGGTGCTGCCTTCCTTGAAGCTGACATGACTTCTATACTTTTTTTTTAATTATTATTATTTTTGACCAGAACAATGGTGCAGCTGTAGGGCATTTAATTTGCAAGAGGCTGACCCAGGACCAACCGCAGTTCAACCACCCGCATCTCATATGGTCCCCAAAGCTAGAACCAATTTCCAAGACATAGTCAGGAGTGTTTTTTTGTTTTTTGGTCACATCCTGTGATGCTCAAGAATTACTCCTGGCTATGCACTCAGAAATCATTCCTGGCTTGGGGGAACATATGGGACACTGGAGGACCAAGCTGTGGTCTGTCCTAAGTTAGCACAAGCAAGGCATATGCCCTACCACTTGCACCACAGCTTGGCACTCATGACTTCTATTCTTGCACCATATGTGGTACTCTGAATCCCACCAGGAATGATTCCTAAGCATAGAACCAGAAATAAACCCTGAGTACCACCAAATCTGGCATCAAATCCTAAATAATATTTTTAAAAAGAAAATTTTCATTTATTTAAATTTTTGTATATATTTCATAAACAAAATTGGTCTATTTTACTACTATTATTATTAATTGAAATAACAATGCATAACACTCTAATGTTTCTATCAGTTTGCTTTTGTTGAGTTTGCATCAATAATTAAAATGTTAACTTTTAGGCATTGAGTCCAATTAGTGATTGCGCTAATAAAAGAGGAAATAGGATCAATTAATTAGGACAAAAAGTGATTCACATAATTTTTTTTGGTTTGCATGCTTTGGAACCACACTTCCCAGTGCTCAAGGCTCACTGAGCACTCAGGAATCACTCCTGGTGTGTTCTCACAACCATATGGGATGCCAGGAATCAAACCCAAATTGAATCCAAGCCAGCTGTACTAGACAGCTGTACTATCTCTCGGGATTTCAAATGTTTATTTTCACACAAACAACATTTTTTTTCATTTTTAATGTATTTTATTTTTTTATTTTATTTAAACATCGTGATTACAAACAATTGTAATTGGGTTTCAGTCATAAAAAGAAAACACCATTCACCAGTACAACATAACCATCACCAATGCCCCTAATTTCACTCCACCCCACCCCTGCCTGCATTTGAGACAATCATTCTACTTTCACTCATTGACATTGTCACCATAGTTGTCAGTGTAGTTATTTCTCTAACTACACTCACCACTCTTTGTAGTGAGCTTCATACCAAGAGCCAGTCCTTCTAGCCCTCATCTCTATTATCTCTGGGCAATATTACAAAAATATCTTCAATTTTTCTTAAAACTCATAGATGAGTGAGATTATTCTATGTTTATCTCTCTCCCTCTGACTTATTTCAATCAGCATAATAGATTCCATGTACATCCATGTAAAGGAACATTTTATAACTTAGTCTATCCTGACAACTACAAAATATTCCACAGTTTCTTTATTCATTCCTCAATTGAAAGGCATCTTGGTTGTTTCCCGATTCTGGTTATTATAAATAACACTGCAATGAATATAGATGTGAGGAAGGCATTTTTGAAATGTATTTTTGTGTTCCTAGTGCATATCCCTAGGAGTGGTATAACTGGATTATAAAGGAGCTCAATTTTCAGCATTTTGAGGAATCTTCATATTGTTTTTTCCATAAAGGTTGAACTACATGGCATTACTACCAGCAGTGAATGAATTACTTAAAGAATATGAACAGATGAAAATAGAAATCTTTGATAAACTCAACAGGAACATTGAATCAATGAAACAAGAATCATTAGAATTCCAGAGACCCCGGAAGATAATCCCCAGAAAGAATTAACAGTCAAGAACATCTTACAGAGAAACTCCCAGAGTTGAAGACTGCATGCAACCAAATCCTGAAAGCCTGAAGAGTACCAGCTAAAAGAGACCCAAAGAAAAGCATCCCA
The DNA here is from genome assembly GCA_004027635.1 of Crocidura indochinensis. NCBI lineage: Eukaryota > Metazoa > Chordata > Mammalia > Eulipotyphla > Soricidae > Crocidura > Crocidura indochinensis. The sequence goes on from PVKC010000713.1 coordinate 7,661, forward strand.
AGACACATCCTAGATGCAATGATGAGTGTCAGAGATAGGGATAGAATGCTGAAAACAACAATATCAAAAAGGAAAATTACATTCAAGGGAGCATCCTTAATATTTACAGCAGAACTGTCACAAGAACCCCTCAAGGCCAGAAGGCAGTGATGGGATATAGTGTCAAAATTCAATGAAATAAATGCTTTGCCTAGAATACAGCACCCAGCCCAGAATCACTTTAAGATTTGAAGGAAGTAGACATAGCTTCACAGATAAATAGCAGCTCAGAAACTTTTCAGACTCAAAACCTACCTAAAAAGAAAAAATTGAAACGTCTACTTTAAAACAAGACTGACCAATAGACACAACAAATTTCTACACAAAGAGGACTCTAAACCCCATGACAATTATATCTCTAAACATCAATGGACTAAATGTACCTGTTAAGAGACAGAGTGGCAAAATGGATGAAAATTTTGAATTCAACATTTTTCTGCCTACAAGAAACACACCTGAATACTCAGAGCAAACATAGACTCAAAATCAAAGTTGAGGAAAATCACCTTAGCAACAACACCCTTAAAAAAGCTGGAGTGGCCTTATTAATATCAGAAGACACAAATGTTAGACTCATAAAAGTTATAGGGGAGATTTTGTACTAATCAAAGTAAATATATACAATACAAGAAATCACATTCCTAAACATATATGCACATAATGAGAGACAAGCAAAATATTTAATACAATTGTTAAAACTTTGAAAGAAGATATTAATAGCAACACAATAATAGTGGGAGACCTCAACACTTCCCTGTCATATATATATATATATATATATATATATATATATATATATATATATATATATATATATATATATATATATATATATATATATATATATATATATATATATATATATATATATATATATAGCACTCCATCCCCAGAAAACTGAATACAGATTCTTTCCAGTGCATATGGATTATTCTCCAGGACAGATCACATGCTTGCCCATAAAACATATCATATCTCCATAAAGTCAAGAGACTAGAAATTGTACAGACTACCTTTTCAGAAAACAAACACTGTAATTAGAAGTGAACTAAAATGGGACACAAAAGAAACATCTTAAAACCTGAAAATTAAACAGCTCACTACTGAACAACCAGTCGGTCAGAGATGATCTAAAAGAGGAAACCAAAACTTTCCTGGAAACAAATGACAATGAATACACAAATGTTTAGAATTTATGGGACAAAGCAAAAGAAATACTAAGAGGAAAATTTATTGCCTTGCAAGCTCACCTCAGAAAGGAAAAAGGGACCTATAAAAAAAACTTAATGACATAGCTTATAAAATTGGAAAATGATCAACAAAAGAAACCAGAAATAGGTAGGCAGAAGGAAATAAAGCTTAGAGCAGAAATCAATGAAGTGGAAATCTAAAAAACAATCAAAAGATTAACAAAAGCAAAAATTGGTTCTTTGAAAAAATGAACAAGATTGAGAAATCACTAACAAAACTCAAAAAGAAATGTAGAGAGAGAAACTTAATAAACTGAATTAGAAATTAAAAGGGGAGATAACTACAGATAATTCAAAAATTCAAAATGTAATCAGACATTACTTTGAGGAACTCTATGCCACACACACAAAAAAAGAGAACCTGGATGAAATAGGTAAGTTCTTGGACTCTTATAATCCTATACCATTAAACCAGGATGATGTCACATATCTAAATAGACCCATCACTACTGAGGAAATTAAAATGGTAATCAGAAGTCTTCCCAAAAACAAAAACCCAAGCCCAGAACTATTCACTAACAAACTCTTTCAAATCTTTCAAGAGAAACTGCTACCTATACTTTTCAGACTCTTTAGTGAAATAGAAATATCAGGAACACTTACAAATAGATTTTCTGAAGCTAAAATCATCTTGATACTAAAATCAGACAGATATGCTACAAAAAAAGAAAACTACAGACTATTATCCGTGATGAACACAGATGAAAAGATCCTAAACATAATTCTAGCAAATAGGATCCAATGCCTCATCAAGAAGGTCATACACCATGACCAAGGAGGTTTAATTCAAGAATGGAAGGATGGTTTAACATATGTAAATCAATCAACATAATATACCATATCAATAAAAAGTAAAATAATAATCATATGATGATATCAAAGATACTGAGAAAGCATTTGATAAGGTTCAATCCATCTACCACAAGCCAATATCAAATATATTTATCAATGGAGATAAACTAAAAGCCTTTCCTCTAAAATCTGGTACGAGACAAGGGTACTCTATCTCATCACTCTTATTCAACATAGTGCTGGAAAAACTTGCCATAGCAATTAAGCAAGAAAAAGATATCAGGGGTATCCAGATAGAAAAGGAAGAAATTAAGTTCTCACTGTTTGCAGATGACATGATACTATATTTAGAAAACTCTAAAAACTCTACCACAAAACTTCTAGAAACAATAGATTCATATAAAAAAAAGTAGCAGGCTACAAAATTAACACATAAAAATCAATGGCCTTCTTGTACACCAATAATGATAGAGAAGAAATGAACATTTAAAAAACAGTCCCATTCATATCTGTGTCACAAAAACTCAAATATCTTGAAGTCAATTTAACTAAAAAGGTAAAGGAACTATACAAAGAAAACTGCAAAACCCTAATTCAAGAAATAAAAGAGGACACATGAAAATGGAGACACATATTCTGCTCATGAATTAGGGAGGACTAACATCATTAAAATGTCAATACTCCCCAAAGCATTGTACAGACTTAATGCAATTCCATAAAGACAAAGAAATGAATCAAGAACTTCTGTAATTCATTTGGAACAATAAACTTCCAGAATAGCTAGAGCAACCCTTGGGAAAAGGAATATGAGAGTCATCACTTTCCCCAATTTTAAATTGTATTTCAAAACTATGGTCATTAAAGCAGCATGGTACTAAAATAAAGACAGTGCCTCAGATCAGTATAATATACTCGAGTATTCAGAGAATATGCCCCAGACATACAATTACTTAATTTTTGACAAAAGAGCAAGAAATGCAAATTGGGGCAAGGAAAGCTTCTTCATAAAGTATTGTTGGCACAACGGGTCAGCCACTTGCAACAAAACTAACTCAGACCTCCATCTAAAACCATGCAAAAGGTCAAATTCAACGGGATTCAAGACCTTGATATCAGACCCAAAACCATATGGTATATAGAAAAACATGTAGGTAAAACACTTTGACATTGAAACTAAAAGTATCTTCAAGGAGAAACATCACTCTCCAAACAAGTGGAAGCAGATGCGACTAGGATACAAAAGAATATAGAAATTTTTTAAATGTTATAATGGATGATAGTGGAAGAATATTGGCACTTAGTAGTAATGGGCATGTTATGGCAGCATCTATTTTTAAGGCGCTATGAAGTGTGCCCATAAAATATATGTTTTACAAAGAAACACTAATTCAGTAAAACTAGTATTAAAAATAAATAAGAGTCTGAGGTATAGTACAGAAACTCAGGAATCTATTTAACATGAGTTTTGCCTCTTCTATTCTATTCCTGGTACAAAGTGGTCCCTAGGTATCACCAAGTGCAACCTTGAAGGCCCCAACCATTTCCAGGTGAAGCTCTGAATGTACCCAAATAATTATGGGTGCCCCAGGCAGATACAATCACTGTAGGGTCTGAGCAACACTGCATCTAGGGTCCCAGATAGTAATCTGCTAATCCAGTTTGTTAAGAATCCCCAAGATGGGCCATCAGGCCTCCTAAATACCTGTCTTAGGAGGCATAATCAATCAATGGAGCAAAAGAAAGATCATGTAAGTTGAGAGTTCTGGAATTAATGGGATTTGAAAAAATATCTGAGGACATACCATTAATCATTTAAATTTGTGGATTTTAACATCATAATCATATATGTAATCATATATATTATATGATTATGATGTTAAAATATATATATTTTAAAATATATATATTGATTTTTGTACCACATTAGGTGACGCTCAGGGGTTACTCCTGGCTGTGTGCTTAGAAATTACTCCTTCCTGGCTCTAGGGACCATATGGGACACCAGGGGATCAAACAGTGGTCCATCCTGGGTCAGCCACATGCAAGGCAAATGCCCTGACAATGAGCCATCGCTCTGGCCCCCACAGATAGATTTTATTTTTATCTTTTTTTAAATGTAATTTTTATTTTAATCATAGTGGCTTACATATTATCCACAGTAATATTCAAAGTGCATGTTAACATTGAATCAGGGGAATTCCCATCACCAAATTGTCCTCCCTCCACCACCGTTCCCATCATGCCTCCCCTATCCTCCACCCTCACCCCAAGGGTTTCTAGATTGAATGACCCCCTCTGTTTAGTTTATTACTTAGTGAACTTATAACTGTTTGGTCTTGGTACCTCCCTTACTTCTCCCTCTAATTGGGAGGTGGGACTAGATAGTTCGAGTTATGTGGTTTTGTTTGAGGAAGAGTAAAGTAATAACATGGGGTAAAAATCAACTACATCAACCATTGGGCAGAGTTCTTCTAAAGGCTCTCTTCCTCGGTTTGAGAGACGAAGGGGAAAATAAAAGGTAAAACACCACAACAGTTCAAAAAGAAGTATCAAAAACATATCCAGTGAGCACTGCAGCAATAAAGATATGCACCACATAATTGCCCTGGTCTTGAGATAAAAAACATGACAGAGAGCAAACACGGAGGAGAGAAAAGAAGAAAGAAAAAGTGAATATATAAATAAAAAAGTGGACAACTACTTAAATACCTACACCAAAACAAAGAATTCGACAAAAACTAGATAAGAGAGAAAAAGAAAAAAGAAAGGAGAAAAAAAGAGAGTATTTTGTATTTTGTGCTTTTTCTCTCTCTTTCTCTCTTTTTTTTTTTTGATTTTTGATCACTATTTTCTAGACTTGAAATCTACTTGAAAACCTATTCAAGTTCATGCCTGGCACTCCTTATGGTCTCTTGAGCCTAACCTGGAGTCATCCCTGAGCACAGAGCTAGAGAATATACCTGGGAAAAGCCAGCCGAGGTCCAAAATATCAAAAAGAAAGAGAAGGATTAGAAGTCATAGGATATTAAAATTTCATAGGTCAAGAAAGCAGATAAACTAAGGTTTAGTTCATATTACCTTGAACAATAAATTCTCAGTAAGTAATTAACTATACATAAACAAAAATATTGTTTAATTTTTTGCACAAATTCATATTTGTTCTTTATAGGCAGTCATCTTAGAGCTCTCAGCATTCTCTCCACAATGAGAATTCCACTTGAACACATGAGCAAGATGTTAGAATTTTTTTTCGCCTATTAGATGAAGAAAGAATTGTGTTTTCAGCAAGTTATGAGGAAATTATTGAGTTAGGAGTATAAATATGTCATATTTTTACATATGCTGGACTTTTGGAATAACAATAAAGGACCAAGGAAAAATAGCATTCAAATTTTGAAATGTGCTTCATTTCAAATTTATCTTGCCCAAGAACAGCTATAACATAACTAGTTTCCTAAATTCTAGGTTGTGCCCTATGGGACTGCAGAACTGAACAGAGATAGAGGGGAGTCACAAAATAATTGCAACAGAGAAAGATGTCTGAGCTTGCAATGATCAATATAATTCAATGTCAAGCAAATAAGGAATCTGAGATGTTTCTGGCAGTGTTGATCTATGTTGCATTTCTTGAGAAAAGTAAGTCACATGAAAAAGGGAAAAGTTTAAAAAGCTCTGGTTTTGAATACAATGTGGCAATGTCAGTCAGCTCACTGTTACTTTCATGTGCTCTCTTGAGTCGCCTGGTCTAATAACAGTTAGATCGGGTCTGAAGACTAGTCCCACCCAATAAAATTATATATGTCATTTCCATAGAAAAGCATTTGATTACCAGGGAAAGTCCTCCAGAGTTTTCTTTGCTTATCACAGAGCTGAGGAGAGCTGCTTATTCCAGATGGTTCAGTTATCAGGTTACAATCCCCCTCTCAGCCCCTGAGATTCTATGGTTAATTCATAGCTTTTCTGCCATAACAAACTTCAAGAATAATGAAAGAACTATAAGGACTATGCAAATGGAAAGAAACTCTTTTCCCTTCCTATCTCTCCCTCAAGGAAACATAGAAATTATACCAGGTCTGCCTCTAGGTTAATAAAACATAAGAACAAAGGTGACAAGACCAGACATAGACTCTAGAAAGTAATTTAGCATATATACAAACTTCCATATTCTATCTCGAGATAAATGTATGATATACCTTATGATGGTTTATATCCTGTGATATTTAAGAGAGAGCATTTGAAAAGCAATGCAAATCAAAACTTCAAGTGATTTCATTTTAAGTGAATGAAATCCTCAGTCACCAAAGACAGCCTATCCTTGAGGAGATCATATTAGGTGTCGATCTTCAATATCATCTGACAGATAAGATTAATTAGGAGATGTAGAGAACTATTATTAAAGTAAAAGGAAACAGGTAAACATTCAGGGAAGATTCTCCAGATGGTCTTTTGGGAGTGTAACATAAATTCTTTATGAAAAAAATTTGTTCTGCCATCAATCATCTATTCCTAGTAATAAGTATACCTATCCCCTGGTCTCAATTGTTCTATCAGTCATTTGCTACCCTGCCCCTAAATTCTCTAAGTAGATGTTATTTTTCAATCTGACATGATTTGTGATTGGAAAAGGCAGTGTATAATATTCTATAACAAGTAATCCAAAACACCTATAACTCTTGGAGGTTGCAAATCTCTTAATCTATATATCTGAACAATAAATAACAGGCAACTATAGAAACATAGAAATAATATATCCAAACAATGTTCTAAAAACAAAATACTTTTACTCGTTTAAAACCAAGCTATATCATACTACAATTTGAATATGCATAGAATATTGTAGAATCCCTATGAAAAGAAAAATGCCATTATATAGTGACTTGATTGATGATACAATTATTTTCACAAATGACCTTGCTCCTGTAATTTTTCTTCTTTCTTTATTGCTCTTCAATTTTTATCTTTATTTTGATTTTTTCAATAAGTTTGCTTTTCTAATCTGGAAACAATGTATTATAATAGTCAATTATTTCAACTATAGATTTTAAAAATTGAGAAGCATGTCTAAAAACATACGCTATAGAACAAGCTTTATAGTGAGGAAGTGGAATTCTGATTTATGCAAGGCAGAGTTAGTGTGACTTAACAGTCTGTACAAGTTTAGCATTTTTTTTCAGGAAACCAGCATATATTTATGAGGGGAATGGTGCACATACAACTAAGAAACATACAATGGGTATGCATTATACATATAATAAATGGTGAATTGTCATCAGATGTGTGTTTTGTAGTGTGTTAATTAAGAGAAAAGTAGCTGTAGACTAAATAATGACTCCATTGTCCTTTGGCCACTCACCAGAGCTATACAGGCAGAGATCTAGGGTCCTATTCAATCTAAAAACACAAAGAATGTAGCAAGGTGACTTCTTTTAGAGATAACCTGTCACACAAACTACAGGCCTTAAGTAAGAATATTAGCTGTTGTGCATTCTAAGTTTGAGGGATGGTGTATAAAGAGGAAAAAAAAGTTACACTTAGTTGGATTATTTAATAACTCACTGAAAAACTGATATAGCTATTTAAGTGTTAGTCTGGTCATTACTGAAAATAGGTATAACCCACTTATGGAGTCTCATGTCTTCATGAAGCTCAGATTCATTCCCTTAATGCCTTGCTAATAGGTCTTTATTTCTAATTCCATTATTTCTGGGACATTTCAAAATATTCCTTAAATATATGTTAAACACTGGGGACTAAAGACATGGGTAAATGAATATGGACATGGTTAAGATGTTCATTATCATTTCCAACTTCTACTGAATTCTGCTATTATTTATCTGATATAATTCCTCTATTTTTTGTCAGTAGTCATATAATTTAGTTACAATCTTTGTAATTCTTTAAAAATAAACACACTTCAAACCTACAACAAAAAAATCTGGTTCTTATACATGTTTTATGTGTGTGATGTATTCTAATGAAGCTTTAAAAAATAATAACAGAGTTATTAAATAAATAAAAATAAATCAAAAATAACAACAGAGGGGCCAGGCGGTGGCTCTGGAGGTAAGGTGCCTGCCTGCCTTGCCTGCGCTAACCTAGGACGGACCATGGTTCGAACCCCCGGTTCCCCATATGGTCCCCCGTGCCTGCCAGGAGCGACTTCTGAGCGCATAGCCAGGAGTAACCCCCGAGCATCACCGGTGTGACCCCCCCCAAAAAAAAAACCAAAGAAAAAAATAACAACAGAGTTGAAAACAATATATATTTAGATTTAATCTTCAGATGATCTATTCCAGGATTATTTCTATATCGGCCCCAGTAACACATTGTAGAATTCTAAGTTCTTACCTTTCTTTCTCAATACTAACATTCCCTTTACACCTTTTCCAGGATAACTATCTACAGTCCTCAGCACTGCTTTGAAACTCATTTCAAAACCCAGGTTTGTGCTTTTAAATCCATTGAAGGACTCAATAGAAAGTGAATTAATAGTGTCCAACCTCCTTAGGCAACAGTTGTTTTAATGGGCAATTATTCCTGTCACTTCAATAATAAATTTGTCTTTTATTTGTACTAGATCAACTTTAGAGTTCCAAAGAAACTAATAAATAAATAATTCATTGGCAAGGACCAATACCTATTAGAAAAATATATTATTTGCATACCATTTAAGTGGAATTCTTTACTTTCAAGTGCATGTTTTTGCGGAGGGGAAGAGCACTATGGATTAATAAAATACCTCTTTTGTAGAATAATTTTATTTATCCATTAACTTCAAATATATATAGTACTTATAGCCAAGATAATACACATTAATTTACAGAGATTTGGGAGTTGTGCTTCAATTAAAAATATAATAAATCTTAAAGAAAATATCATCTGGGGCCAGAGAGATAGCATGGAGATAGGGTGTTTGCCTTGCATGCAGAAGGACTGTGGCTCAAATCCCGGCATCCCATATGGTTCCCTAAGCCTGCCAGAAGCGATATCTGGGTGTAGAGTCAGGAGTAACCTCTGAGCGCTGCCAGGTGTGACCTGAAAATCAAAAGCTAAACATATATATATACATATATATATGTATATACATATATATATGTATATATATCATCTGACATAAACATTGTGTGCTTTTAAACTTTAAAAGAGAAAGATTTCCTGCTTCATTCACTAAAAGATGTTGTTCAATAGCTAAGTTCAAATTTTTTAATTTTTATTTTGATCATAATGGCTTACATATCTTTCACAGTAGTATTTTAGGTACATATTAACATTGAATCAGGAGACTACCCATCACGAAATTTGTCCTCCCCCATCCCAGTTCCCTTTCTGCAATCCATATACTCCACCATCCACCTCCCCTCCCCGGGCTGCTAAAGTAGGTGGTTTCCTCTTTGTCTAGCTTACTATTAGTGATCATATATCTGTTTGGTTCTGGTATCCTCTCTTGTTTCCTCTTCTATTTAAGAGGTGGAGCTAGATAAATCAAATTATGTGGTTTTGTTTGAAGGAAAGAAAAGCAATAGATTGGAGTACAAAATAAGAAAAAATAAAAAATTTAAAAAAAGAAGTCAAATACACTGAAAATGGGCGGAGTCCTAGAGGCTTTCAACCTCAGTTTGAGAGAGGATGTGAAAAATGTAACCGAAACACCACAATACAGAAAGAAGTATCAAATTAAATATCCAGTGAGCACTACAGCAATAAAGACAAGCACCACACATTAGTTTCAGTTCTGAAATCAAATCATGCTGGAGTTCAAAAAGAAAGAGAAAGATAAGATAAAATAAAGTAAAATAAAATAATATTGGAGACATCAACTTTAATCTCTACACCAAAAGAAAGATGTCAAAAAATGATCAATCTATAAATAAATATGTGGAAAAATGATTGTTTTGTGCTTTTTTTTTTTTTCCCGATTCTTTCCCCCCTGCATTGGCACTGTAACTACTGGGGATATTATAGAGGGAATGACCTTGGCTTAAGAGATACAGCATTTCTCCACCCCTGAAATATACTGTCATGGGATTAAATATAGACCCCATGCATAATCATTTACTCTCCCCTCGGTGCTTTCGTGGTGTATGGAAGACTTCTGCTTCGTCTTGGATGGTAAAATCAGACCTCTGTGTCCAGAGAGCTTGGTAAGTTCAAAGTTTTAATGGATAGTAAGAAAGTAACATTAAAACAATTGAACTTTGATTTACCACACTATTTAAACAATAATCATATAAATATTGACATATTCTAGATATCTAATTACTAATATTTTCTTTTGCGATTTCTTCAAACAAAATATAGATATCTTAGCATTTCAAAAATTATATTTTAATGCCCAAATATACAATTTTTTTTTTGGTTTTTGGGCCACACCCGGTGGTGCTCAGGGGTTACTCCTGGCTGTCTGCTCAGAAATGGCTCCTGGCAGGCACAGGGGACCACATGGGATACTGGGATTCGAACCAACCACCTTTGGTCCTGAATCTGCTGCTTGCAAGGCAAACACCATTGTGCTATCGCACCGGGCCCCCAAATATACAATTTAATAACCAAATAAGTTACATATGAAAGGTTCATGTTATATGTCTTAGCAGAATTTAAAACTGTTCTGTCACTGAAACAAAGAATTAACCATATCAACGGTGTGATTATATTCAACCCTCAAGACTAGACCAGTCTATAGAATCCATTTAAGTGAGTGAATATCTCCTTGAGACCTTTTTAACTTTCATTATAACCAAGCTAGATAACTATCCTCAGTGTTTTTCTTTATATCAGAGAAGTAAAGAGCAGTACCACATTTGCTGTTTCCATTATCTGTATTTAGTATTACAAAAAGTACAGTTTCCAAAATTTTACTAAATAAGTAGCTATGAGTAAATATGTAAATGTAATATTATGACCATTACAAAGATTTTCTTTCACTAGTGTTCGAGGTCAAGCAATTGAGAAATTTGGTGAGAAGTGGAACAAAAATTGTATTGATAACAAGTCAGCAGGTTTGAAGGTGATGGAATTTGCCTACATTCTTTCTCCTCTCAATTTCCCCCAAAATATTGCCTCCATGGGTACAAGGAGTGATTTTATATGGAAGAGAACAGAGCATAATTTTAAAAGGGTGAGTTGAAGATCAGAGGACAACAGAATGAACTATAAACAACACTGGTTGACTGGTTCCCTGATGAATAAGATGGCTCCCATTTTATCTGCAAGCCTAAACAAGACTTTGAGGAAGGTTATTCTTGTGCTTACCTTAAGAAGTCTAGACATCTTCTCTGGTTTCTAACACTGATCTTAAGATAAGTTTCAAAAAATTATTCAACTGCTCAATAGTGAGGAATGTAGTTAAGAGATACCCTGTAGCTACTTCCTTCAACATATCTTTTAGCTGCTGAGTGAAGGAGGCACAATTTTTGTGAGCTTCCAATCAATAATCTGACAAATGGAAGTAAAGAATTTCACCAACTTTTCTCTGAATTCATGGATCTTTACTTCAGAGACTTCTTTGAGATCTAATTGCCTCTTTTGCTCTTTATGCTTTCCATAGATGTTACCCTCCGGCAAATTTGCATTGATATCTTATTTCTATGTAACCTAATGGGAATATAACACTAGAAATAATTATGTAATGAAAGGCAAGTGGTATGAGGTATTGGACTATCAAAGAATCCTCAGAAAACAATGAGATGCCCTATAGAGTATGAAATAGGATGACCTTAGCATGAGTTAATACCCCAATGTTAAACATTTTATCAGAGACTACCTAGAAGCTTATCTGATAGAAGACTACAAAAGACTTGAAAAGTAGAGAAACACAGAATATGAACTATATAAGGTTATTAGTAAATATAAACATGATAGCACTATTTAACTTTTGCAATACATTGTTGCCCTAAACTTATTTCCCAAAAAGTAGAAAATGTGAAGTTTGTCTAAGTATTTTCCATTCCTTTCCACTTAGAGTTAACACTCCTCCAATCAAAAAAATTATACAGAAGTTTTTCCCACACAAACTAATAAATGCACTTATATACTTTCCTCATTTCTTATCCAGACCTAAAAATCCATTCTGGTTTCCCTTGATTTCTGGAAGTAAGGTATTTCAATTTGTTATGAACTGATAGAGTACCTTTGTGATGTGGTAATGTTAAGGATTAATTGCATACTAAATGATAAATGGATTTCAAGGTCTCCCAAAATTAAATGACAAAATCATGCTAAAAGAAAACACTCTGGGTTTTATTGATAGTGTAGCAAAGTTTTAAGTTTTAGTAAGTGTTAAGAGACCAGACAGTATAGCTGTGAAAGAATTGTCATTAATGAACAAGGAAATGGGCTATATCCAAAAAAAAAAAAAAAAAAAAAAAAACTGTGCTTGAAGTTGTATACAAGCAAAGGCCAGGAGAGAATTTGTGGAACAGGAGACAAAAAAATGCTCAGTTTAGAGCCTGGACCATAAGACAAGATAACAAAGAATTTAATAATGTGGAGGCAGTATTTAACATTCTGGCAAAAATTCAGGAGATAGTACAAAATTACCACAAGGATATCTATTAAAATTCAAGAAGAATCACCCAGGATTGAGCTACTTAAACTGTTGTGACAGATGGTAGAGGAAGAGATTAAAAGGCTCAGGGATTTTCTGGTCTATTGGAACAGTTATGTTAGACCACATGACTCAAAGGGCTATATTCGTAGTGAAGACCCAAGAAATACTAAGTTTACTAAGGCTACAATAAATGTTTTGGTTTTATGCTAAATGAAATAAAATAAACAGAGACAGATGACTATGCATGAATCTAAAAACAAACAAAAGCCAGAATTATTTAAAAACTTTTATATATCAGAGGTAAGAGATGACAGGATAAGGAGTTGGAAAAGGTTGTCAAAAGGTCAACTTTCAATTACAAGGTAAATACTTGGAATAAAATGTACAGCACTAATATTGCCAGATGATTTTAATAAAGTTATGAAGAGAGTAAACACAGAATAGTCTCATCACAGGGAGAATATTTTTCCTTTTTCTTTCTTGTAACTTTATGATAAGTATAATATATGTATTAGTTGAACCCATTGTGGTAGTCATTTAACAATATACGTAAATCAAATCATTGTGCTGTATGACTTAAACTTATACAGTGATGGATGTCAATTATTTCTCAATAAAAACTGAAATAAAAAAGAAATGTGCTGGTATGAGCATCATTAGCATCATAAAATGTTCAGTAATGGCTTTCTCCTTTGTATTCCAGGGCTGATGATAGAGGCTATCACAGAAACTAGCTTGCTGATAGCAAAGGGAATGGTAGGACCCTGATGTAATAAAGGCCAGGTGGTGTGGCTTAACTGCTGGAATCCAGAGGATTATAATTATTTTGATGACCAACAAAATCAGAGTGGCAGCCAGAAATGCTTAAACAGTCGACATTTATGGAAATGGTTAATAGAACATGGCATTCCCAGGTACAAAACAGGTATGCAGTCATCAGGAATACTGTATAGCTTATATATAAACAAAAACAAACAAGAGGCAAAATAGAACAGTGGTTACCAGAATTTCAAGAGAGGTATGGGGAAAAGAAATATGTTTACTGGGTACAGAACTCCAGTTTCAGATGAGTAAAAGTTCTAGAAATAGGTACGATGTCAGTTACAGAACTATGTGAATGTACTTAATGTGAGCAAATTGTTTAAAATAATTAGAATAATAGATTGTATGTTATGTATGTCTTACCACTGTAGAAAAAAAGTAAGTGGAAAATACATGAACTAGAACAAATGAGCAAAAGACTGAGTAATAACTCAAAGAGAGAAATGTAATTTCTTTACCAATATAGTCAGATTTCAGAAGCAGATCTTATGGCAATAATAGGGGCAAATTCTCAGGAAAAACACTTCTTTATATACCAGGATTACAACTGTTTTTTTAGAATGATGATATGTATTTCTCCATATAAACCTATACCCATTTACTAAATATGTGGGTGTTTGAAAACACAAGATTCAAGAGATATCAGAAGATGCAAAGAGTAATCAACGTCCCATGTTAGAATAAAAATCTGTGATAGCAACATGGATTCTTAGGGTAGTCTTGTTTAAATTATATTAAGCTGATCTATATTCTTATTCATCACTTATGGTACAATATCCAAATGAACTGACATTCTGGAAGTTAAACTCTTATAGTGAGTACTTAGTCTGTAGAATAATTTAGGATGGTATAAATAATCAAAGAAATTTCTGCTGCTGTGCCCTCCAAATCTCTTAACAAAATAATGAATTTTTAAAACTGGCATCATGTTGTCTGATATAGTATGGAGACCTTTGTCACTTTTAAAAGTATAAATATTGCTAGGGTAGAGTTTCTATTACATACCACGTGATTCACTATTATCAATCCCAAATTAATCTAAAGGATGATTTTAGTTTATATAAACATCAACCAAATTACAAATAAAATACATGTAATGTCAAATGTAAAGTTTCGCTAGACTATGTAAATTTTGATTCAAAGTTATGTATTTAGAAAAGGATCTAGAAAATATTTTTCCATCAGTTAAGGAGTACCAGAAACTTTTTGACTTCACATGAAACTACAACAATATATATTTATAATTTTGCAGCAGATATATTTGAACTCTCCCCTTTGTCATGACATAATTTTAAAAGATATCCACCTCCTAAACAATACATCACATTGGGCAAGGCCGAATGGTCAAGATGAATAGCATTTTGGTTAGAACACTAAAAAATCTGATAAATCAACATGATACATAGAATGGAAGATAAAAATTCAAAAGATTCGATTCTTATGAACCTCATAAAAGGTAGGCTCAAAGGTACAATGGTCATGGAAGCCGCAGCTTTGTATCTAAAGAAAAAACAAGTTGTATATTTTCATCCATTACTACCAAAAATATAAAAAGAAAGCATAATGTCTGATGAACATCTCTGGGTTCTGTGAGGAATACTATCATTTTATTTATAGTAGTTTCTTATGAGGGCTGGAGAGATAGCATGGAAGTAGGGCATTTGCCTTGCATGTAGAAGGACAGTGGTTCAAATCCCAACATTTGCACAAGGCAAATTCAGAACGGAGCATGGTTCCATCCCCGGCATCTCATATGGTCCCCTAAACCAGGAGTGATTTCAGAGCACGTAGCCAGGTGTAACCCCTGAGCACAGGGTGTGGCCAAACAACAACAACAATAAATGTCAATTTTGAATAGAGCATATAGCAAAAAAGGACTTTGTAGGAGATACAAGAAAACTTATTATAGAATTTTCCTTTTTTTTTAGACGTCCTTTATTTTTTGCAATTTATCATGTTTTTTTTTAATATTTTATTTTAAGACCTTGATTACATACATAATCGTGTTTGAGTTTCAGTCATGTAAAGAGCACCAGCCATCACCAGTGCAGCGTTCCCATCACCATTGTCCCAAAGCTCCCTCCTCCCACCCACCCCCCGCCTGTACTCTGGACAGGCTCTCCATTTCCCTCATACGTTCTCATTGTTAGGACAGTTCAGAATTTTCCAGTTCACCTCATGAAGCCCACCACAAAGAGTGATGAGTTTAGTTGGAGAAATAACTACATTGATAACTATCCTAACAATGAGAATGTATGAGAGAAATAGAAAGCCTGTCTAGAGTACAGACGGGGGTGAGGTGGGGAGGAGGGAGATTTGGGACAATGGTGATGGGAATGTTGCACTGGTGATGGGGGTGTTCTTTACATGACAGAAACCCAACCACAATCATGTTTGTAATCAAGGTGTTTAAATAAAATATTATTTTAAGATAAAAAAGAATTTTACTTCCATAGCTACTACAATTCTGAAAGAGTCCATGTTGAAAAAAGTGTGAAATATGCAAAAACATGAACAAATGCATAACGTTTAAACAAACGGGTTTTGAACAATTTTTGTCACCACATACATAATCAAAAGAAAGCAAATGATATTTATACCCCAATTGCTCAATGTCTTATAAAACTTAGGTTTTATCTCTCCAGTTCAAAATTAAACTTTATGTCAGTTTTGCATATTATTTGGATAAGAAATATTATCAATAAATAATCTTAAAATAGGTCTTATAAAACTTATCAAGTTATGAACTCTGGGAGGCTGAGCAGAAACCCAGCATAAATTGTAAATGGCATATCTGCAACCAAGTACAAATAGTACCTAAGAAGGCACATCCAATTTACATAAATAGGTATCAGACACCTTCTTACTATTAGCTATAGTCATTCTAGTTCTGCTGTGTTCATATATCCACTTCTATATGGGCAGTCTTATAAGACTACATGGAAAAGGAACATTTAAATTTAGTGTAAAGATAAGTTGCTTTATTATTATATTTATATGCAAGTCAAAGTAGACAGTAACTTAACTATACTGTTACTCTAGCAGTGATTTTGAAATGTAAGTGGCAAGATAAATTTTGTCAATTAGTTCAACATTGCAAATACACCTGTTTATCAGTTGTATGGAAATAAATGTGGTCTTTAAGGGAGACTTTCATTTTAAATATTTATTGTCTGAGATTTTATTTATGAATGTTCTGGCTGGTGGTTTAAGGATTGAAAAAGAAAATTTGAAGATTAAAGAGAGGACATCTAAAGTATATGTATATGGATATATAGATGAGTGGAAACAAGCTATGAAAATTTATTACATACTAACTTTATTACATATTTACATATGTTCATTATAATGCCTACAATGGATGAGTAGTTAAACTAGTTCAACAAAGGCTAATAGTTATCCTGCTTTAGTCAGATTCTTTAATTCTAGCGATAGCATGACTTGCATACCAAATAAATAAAAATTTTCATATGATCCCGATATTAATAGCAGATTTAACTACTGATATCTCTGAATATTGATTATGTTCACCAATAACATCAATACTGAATGCGCAGGGCAATTTTATCAATATCATACTTTAGTATGATAATATCCTTGATACTCTCAATATAATACTAAACTTGAGGACTAAAAAAAATCCCGAAACAAGTTGGCTAGATTGAACCTGTTTTTATCCTTACGTGTATATGTAAATAGGATTATCCACTAGCTGTTTTTCCTCTTTATTACGTATTGTGTTGAGTGTGATCCCTTCAGATTTATACATGTTGTTGAAAAAGACAGGATTTGATCTGTTTTAATATGCGACCATTTTTAAATACTCATTTGTGACAGAGCACTTGAACTATTCCAAGATTCTAGTTACTGTAAATAATACTGCATAAATCTTTTTGAATAAGTGTATCTATAGTCTTGAGATTGATGCCTTAGAGTGGAATTGCTATAAAATTTTGGTAGTTCTGGGGCCCGGGAGATAGCATGGAGGTAAGGCGTTTGCCTTTCATGCAAAAGGTCATCGGTTCGAATCCCGGTGCCCCATATGGTCCCCCGTGCCTGCTAGGAGCAATTTCTGAGCATGGAACCAGGAGTAACCCCTGAGCGCTGCCGGGTGTGACCCAGAAACCAAAAAAAATATTTTTTTTGGTAGTTCTACTTTTAATATTTTGGAAAATCTCCATTCTGCTTTCCTTAGAGACTGGAATCTCAATAGTGAATGATGATTCTATTTTCTTCACATCCCCACCAGCACTTGCTTCTCTGTGCCTTTTACATAAAGGCCATATGCAATAGTGTAAGATAATATTTCCTTGTCAATAATTGTTTTATGAAGGTTCTTTTTTCTTCTATTCCCTTAAGTTTTCTGTTGCTTTAGTTGTCATTGTTGAATTATCCAAGACTCCCACATTTGATTTCATCCTGATTAATTCACACTTGATTTCAACCTTTAGTCAAAGGTTCTTAATTTCTAGAGTTAGCATGTCTTACATATCAAATAAATAAAACTATAAAGTTTTTCATATGATCCCAACATTAATAGCAGACTTAATTACTACTATTTTTGAGTATCCAATATTACACAGAGTTCAAACCCTTACTGTGTCACCAGGGACCACAAAAGCAGTATCAGGTATTGTCCTCAGTGGTACAGGGTTATGCTGTGGGTCAAATTCAAAGACTGTCTTGGCAGGCAGGAGTTCTTCAACTAAGCCACATCCCTAGGCCCTCATTGTGATGTCCCTGCATTTTCCTGATAATGTCTGTTCTATCTGATCAAGTGTAATCTGCAAGGCCTTGCTTGAATGCCTCAGCTGGAAATTCTCTCAGTGCTGGAAGCTAAAGTTACTCACTTATCCATTGATTTTTTTTCTTTGTTGAAAGTTGGAATACTATTCTTTATATAAAATCATTGTATTTGTGTATGTAGGTATATATGTATGTATATACTCATTTATTTAATCTGATTTCATATTTTGTTTTCTTATTATTAGAGTAAATTCAGTTAATCTATGTTCGCCCGTAGCAGATTCTTTTTCATCTTAAGAATTTACTAAGTATTGATTTCTAATTAAATTGGTAGTTAGAGATATTTTGCTATCACTTGGATGACATATTTCTTTAAAAATAAGACCTGTAAATATTACCAGCTCTATTCTACTTTTTCTTTAAATTATAAAGTGGAAAATTAAATCTCCCTAGGCATGGGAGTAATATTTTTAATATTTCTGATATTCATATTTTTTTACTTCAATATTAATTATATTTTGAGGTTTTATTGCTAAAAGTACAAGATGTTTTAGAAAGGGTTGCTATGGAACATATTCCAGAAGACTCCTCATTTAAGAGAAGTAATCTATTTTCCCAAAGGAATGATAATAAACATGTTCTCTAAGCCAGGGTAATAATAATGTTAAGGCTTCTAGTTCAGTGTGTAAATCAAATATGAAAATCCATAAGAACTTTAGAGACCTTTTGCTCTAGACCTTAATTCACACTTTCCAATAAACTTAGATTTAACCAACTACTACTTAGATTTAATTCAATTAAACAAGTATAAATCGAGACTCCATTATGTGTAAGTCCCACAGTGCCAGAGACAGAAAAGTCTGTCGGTTTAAGTGCTGGCTTCATTAACAAGGATAATTTAGGACAGTCTCTGTACAGAACAACATGTAAATGTTGCAAATAGTGGTATCTATAAACTCACTGATGATCAAAGTTGCTTTAATGGATAAATGTAAATTTTGAAAATTATCCTGCAAAGTTTTAAGTCAAAATTTAAAGATAGTTATAAGAGAAAATGGCCAAATTCGATAATGACCCAGCTATAGTGACATATTTGTTAAATGCCAAAGAATGTAAATACAGCTACAGATTTTGAACTTGGCAATATTTTTGTCAAAAAATAAATAAGTAATGAATCATATAAAATAACATACTGACAATTTGGGCATTAAATTAAAATATAAGAGGCTTGAGAAGAGGTTGAAGAACATACTTTGCATGCATAAAACCACCGGATTTGGTTCCTGGCACTCCAGAACCCCTGAGCAATGTCTGTAGCAACTCTACTTCACAGTAGTAACCACCAGGATCTCTAGCTATGATAGCAAAAAGAAACCAAAAAAAGATAGATAAGAGACAGATTATTAAAAATCAGAGATGTTCTACAGAATATTTTATATGATGAATTGTTTTGAAAGGTAAAGCAAAAGCCTAACAGAAAGAAATAACATTATGAATAGCATAAGATCTGAAAGCATATGTGAAAGCAACTAGACATAGCCTCTGATCTGATCTCTAAAATGCCCTTACTTACAGAAAGTAGAAGAGAATTTTATAGGTCAGCTAGAGCAGTAGTACAATGGACAGGGCACTTTAAAGTACCAGCATAAAACCAAATTTCAATAAATTACATTCTATAATGGGAAGAAATTCCTTTTCCAAAAAGACAAATTCAGAAAAATAATTTCCACAGATAAATTACTATAATACAGAATAATTATATGCTGTAAATAGTTGAGTATATTTCTAGCACCAAAGAGAACCCTAAAATACATGTATAATAAATATAATGGAAGACTACTGGTATCAAAGAGGCAATAAAGAACAACTATTTGTAAGTATTCGGAGGGAAATAAATATTTGTGCACTATTGATTGTAAGATGAATTAGTAAAACCAGTATAGAAGATAAATAGTAGTTCTTTTTAAAAAGATTAAAAATAGGACTACCTTATGAAGCTGTAATTTCAATTTTGGGGAGACATCTAAAGAAAATAATAATTATCTAGAAGTAAATCTTCATTGCATAATTATTTATAATAATCAAGCATATTTAAAGTCTAATTATCTACCGACTGTTGGATGTATAAAGAAAATGTTGAACAGATTGGTTATTGCCAGATACAAGAGTATAGAAGCTGGGACCATAGATGTGGCTCAGTAGTAAAGAATATGTCTTTCAAACACTGCATGAGACCTGGATTTGATCTCTGACACAACTAAACGTGGAGGTTAGAAAGGGGAGAGCTGAGAGCTTAAAAATTGGATGAAAGAGTTTATAACGTACAACCATCTAAATGTAAAGTGATATAACAAAAAGTATGATTGAAGGCTTTCAGTGACAAATTACTAAAATATGTCTAAGATTAGCTAAGTGAATAATTTTTAAAGTCCTCATCATGATAAAGAAATTATAACAGTGTAATGAATCATAACTAGACTTACAGTGATAACTTTAAACATGTACACATATTGAATCATTGTGTTGGATATCTAAATACAATAAAAAGTTACAAAATGTCTATCAAAATGTTTAATGCAGAATAGCAAATAACGTAAGAAAGAGAACAGGGGGTGGAGCAGTGGCACTAGAGATAACGGGTCTACCTTGCAAGTGCTAGCCTAGGACGGACCATGGTTTGATCCCCGGGCATCCCATATGGTCCCTTCCAAGCCAGCAACAATTTCTGAAGACATAACCAGGAGTAGTCCCTGAGCGTCAATACTTTAGTGTCACCCTAAAACAAAAAAAAAGAGAGAGAGAAGAGCAGAAATAAAAATATTATTATGAAGTTAAGTGCCATGATAATACTGGAAAAATTCTGAAATAACGTATCTCCATGTAATATAGGCATTCATTTTTAAGTAAAGATAACAAAAATTAAATATATGGTTTGTCTTTAAAGAGTTCACTAACTACTAAAAACACAGGAAAGTAGAAACAAAAATCTCATAATGAAATATGTAGAGGTAGTGGAAAGGTTAAAGCATTTACCTTACTTTCCATAAATACAGTTAAGGTTGTAAAAATGGATTAAAATCTGGTCATGTATATGGTCCCCTAAGCACTGTAAGGAGAGTCCCTGAGCCCAGAGTCGGGTATGGCCTCTGACAATAGATCCAGTGGCAGCTTTTGATTAATACCAGCTGTGACATACAGTCATATATTATATGATATATCTACTTATATATTTAACAATGGGTACACATAGCTAGCACACTGTACTTATCTGTACTTACCTGCAATTAATTTAAGCTATTTTAAAATAATAATATAAAATAAGTTACCAGAGTTTAGAAATAAATTTGATATGTAACTCAAAACCTATGTAGAAAAATAATATGAAAATCTCTTAAGTTTTAAGTCTGAATATAAATTAATAGCTAAAAGAATTTTCTTTTAAAATATTTTTAGGGGTTGGAGAGATAGCACAGATGGTAGGGCGTTTGCCTTGCAAGCAGTCGACCTAGGACCAACGTTAGTTCAAATCCCTGCATCCCATATGGTCCCCCATGCCTATCAGGAGGGACATCTGAGCAGACAGCCAGAAGTAACCCCTGAGCGCAGCCGGATGTGGCCCAAAAACAAAAAATATTTCATATTTTTTTAATCCAGAGGATAGTACAGTACTTGCCTGTCACACTCCTGACCCAAGTTTGAATTTTGGCACTATTGCTGGGACCATATATTATTCCCAAGATATCCAGGAATAATCCTTGAGTAAAGTGCCAGGAATAAACCCTGAACACAGATGGTGTGGGATAAAATGGAAGAGAAAAAAGGGCATAAGGGGATGGAGAGAAAGTAAACATGCAATCAGGGCACTTACCTCGCACACAGCTAACCCAGGTCCAATAGCTGGCAGACTATATGGTGGCCAGTCATGCCAGGAGTGATATCCGAGTGTTGAGCCAGGAGTGCAACTGAGAGTGATTGAAAAAATCAAATAATAATAATAAATCATTTTTAGAACACAATAAAAATCAATTTTGAACTTATTCAAGATTCTCATCTTTCAATTACATTGTCTTTTATTTCTAAAATCTATTGTTGAAGCTCATCGGAGTTTAGGTGAGTATCCTTAAGGCTGTTTTGGTCAATGGAATTACTATAGGTAGGATAAAACAAGCTCAAAATCATAATGAGATTTTGAGACAAAGCCCATCTACAAATGTGTTTTATAAGAAAATTGAATTTTATGAAATAATAAAAATTACTAGAATTTTATAGAAAATTATGATATGATATTATTAAATATGTTATGCCATTAGTTCATATTGTACTGTAATAATTCATTCATATAAATAAATTGACAATTTTATTCATTCCAGTAATTTTACTTTTTCTCCTGGTCTAATTAATCTTGTGACAGAAATTTATGGACTAAGGTTATGTTCACAGAAACAAAAGAACATTAGTAGAAAAAAATATGACCTGAACAAAGGATTTGTGGTAATTAAGAGAGCCAAAATACTTCCCTTCAATAAGATGAAAGTTTAATTAATTTCATTTTCTCTTTCCTTTTCCCTTTCATTAGCCAGAAAATTCCATGACTAGTGGGATCTGACTCTGTGATGTGGAAAGAATTACACAGTGTACTAATAGCAAGCTAGTTGATCTCTCCAAACTAAGAGGATCAAACACTCAAGTGGGAGAATCCTGACCTACTGCAAAAAAGAGAGAGAGAGAGAGAGAGAGAGAGAAGCAGGTTTTTCAAAAATGGCAATTCTACAATATGCTTTTATAAATTCATAACTCTTAGTGAGTTCAGATGGGGGTTTCAATTTGAAATTTTGTCTTTGTAAATTAAACTAGGAAAAAAACAGAATTCAAATGCTAGTTTGATATTCTTCCCTGAATAATAATAATAATAATAATAATAATAATAATAATAATAATTACCCCCTACCTGGCTAATATAGTCCAATAAAGCAGTAATTATATGCAAACACAAAAAGGTTCTTGTGCCTGCCTCAGTAAATGTCATTAAGTGGTCTTAAAAAAAAAAGGCAAAAGCACTAAGATAAAATTACCCTAAGAGACATCTATTCATTATTCTTCTGGGGGTTAGATATACTCTGTCTCTTCTTGAACTAGCTCCTGCAGACAAAGGGTGATAAATCTAAATGTAGTACAGACTTCTACCTCTTTATAGATGCCCTTTATTTGAGCTTCATACAATCCAGTGATGTGAGTTTTTTATTTGAATGGTTTAGGTGGCCCAAACCACTGACAAAGTGGGTTGAATAAATTTAATTACCTGTTCAATCACTCTGGTCATACCCTCCAGAAGGCAGTTAATCAATAGTCTCATGCTCACCAATCTTCCATCAGTACTGCAGTCCCAATTAGACTCAAGAAAGAGGAATGGTTTTCCTGAAGCCTAAACAAACATCTATGCTCTGCCTTTTATCTGTTATCTGTAAGATCTGATCTAATATACCATACTTTTCCTCACTAGTTCACTGGTTAGAATGATTAAAGCACCACCATCCCAAATCAGGATAAGGTTAGTAGTTAGTTTCTCAAACTCATCCTTATACTTAGGGGTTCAAGTAGCTCTAAATGTGATTCAAGAATATCTCAACATTGTATGTTATGGAAGAAAAAAAAGGGGCACATGGAAGCATCCTTACCGTTGCTAGGAATTTCCTGACATGAACCCAGTAGGAGGCCTAGAAGCTCCCCAGCCCAACCTCCTACCTTGTGACCTAAGATAAGTCCACTATCAAAAATGTCTATCTTCTACGATTTTTAAAATTTCAGGTTTTATAAATAAGCTCTGAAATTACTCATCATTGAAAGGGGAAAGGTTTTAGGATACACACAATTAAAATAATAGGCAAGGCAATTTGCTATAATTTTATGACATACAATTTTGCTAAAATGCCAAAATGGACCAGGATCTATCAATTTTTAAGGACTTCCACCTGACTTTAGAATACTCATATTATTACCCATTATATTATATGTTAAGTGTAAAATGTTTTCGCATTTAATAATGATTCCACAAAACTTCAATTTACAAATAAATCAAATGGTATTTGCTTTCCAAATGGTGAAAAAAGTATTGAAGATCTTTGAGGAGCTATTCTAATATATATCATATTCATTTTTTCATTTTTTCTTTAACCAATTAAGATCTTGCTTTTTTCTCTTCTTTTTTGTTTGTTATTCTTTCTTTGTTCATTTGCTTTGGATCACAACCACCTGCCCTCAGAACATACTTGTGTTGCTGTATTCAGGACTTATTCCTGAATAAAAGATCAAATCCAAGTTGGTCAAGTGGAAGGCAAATGCCATATTCTCTATATACTATAAATTTGTCCCATATTTTATTTTTATTTCTAGGAAGTTTTCCTTCATGAGTTTTAAGGGTTTAAACAAGCATATTAAAAATAGAATTTACAAAATACAGATGGATCAAAGACCTCAATATCAGACCTGAAACCATAAGGTAGATAGAACAACACGGAGGTAAAGCATTCCATGACATTGAGACTAAAGGCATCTTCAAGGAGGAAACTGCACTCTCCGAGCAAGTGAAAGCAGAGGTTAACAGATGGGAATATATTAAGCGGAGAAGCTTCTGCACCTCGAAGGAAATAGTGCCCAGGATACAAGAGCCACCCATTGAGTTGGAGAAACTATTCACCCAATACCCATCAGATAAGGGGCTAATATCCAAAATATATAGGGTACTGACAGAACTCTACAAGAAAAAAACATCTAATCCCATCAAAAAATGGGGAGAAGAAATGAACAGACACTTTGACAAAGAAGGAATACAAATGGCCAAAAGGCACATGAAAAAATGCTCCTCATCACCAATCATGAGGGAGATGCAAATCAAAACTATGAGGTACCACCTCACACCACAGAGATTGGCACACATCATAAAGAATGAGAACAAGCAGTGTTGGCGGGGATGCAGTGAGAAAGGAACTCTTATCCACTGCTGGTGGGAATGCAGACTAGCTCAACCTTTCTGGAGAGCAATAAAGAGATTCCTCCAAAAACTGGAAATTGAGCTTCCATACAATCCAGCTATAACATTCTTTCGAATATACCCTAGGATCACAAAAAAAATCAATACAAAAACCCCTTCCTTACACCTATATTTATTGCAGCATTATTTACCATAGCAAGACTCTGGAAACAACCAAGATGCCCTTCAATAGATGAATGGCTAAAGAAACTGTGGAACATATACACAATGGAATATTATGCAGCCGTCAGGAGAGATGAAGTCATGAAATTTTCCTATACATGGATGTACATGGAATATTATGCTGAGAGAAATAAGTCAGAGAGAGAGAGAAAGACGGAGAATGGTATGGGTTTTAAGAAAAATGAAAGACATTTCTCAACAATTTTCAGAGACAAAAAGAGAGGAGGGCTGGATATTACAGTCCACATTAAGGACCTCACCACAAAGAGGGATGAATTTAGTTAGAGAAATAACTACATTGAGAACTACCCTAACAATGAGAATATATGAGGGAAATAGAAAGCCTGTCTAGATTACTGGTGGGGACGGTAGGGAAGGTGGGATATTTGGGACATTGGTGATGGGAATGTTATACTGGTGATGGGGGGGAGGGGTGTCATCTTATATGACTGAAACCCAACCACAATCATGTTGGTAACCAAGGTGTTTAAATAAAAAATTAAGTAAAAAAATAGAATTTACAAACCCACTGAACCAAATTAGCAAAGATTTGAAAATAATATAAAATTTTATGATTGCAAATATTTAGAACTAAGACATGTTTTACTATACAATTAAAGACCTGATGATAAAGTTGAAATGAGTTATGTAAAGTTCTATTTCATTTAGACAATAGGGTTTAATTTAAGCACAGGTGTGAGAAAAGTATTGCAATGCATTATGAATATATAGAGACAGTATATTTTATACTAACCCATGGAAAATCTAGCTAGTTGTCATTATGAAAATCATTACAGATTGCTTGGTTAAGGGAGGCGTTCTTTTTAATCTAAAACTTAACTACAAACATGTTTGTAATCATGGTGTTTAAATAAAGGTATTTAAAAAATAAAAATAATGGGGGCCGGGCGGTGGCGCTGGAGATAAGGTGCCTGCGCTAACCTAGGACGAACCACGGTTTGATCCCCCGGTTCCCCATATGGTCCCCCGTGCCTGCCAGGAGCGACTTCTGAGCGAATAGCCAGGAGTAACCCTTGAGCGTCACCGGGTGTGGCCCAAAAACCAAAAAAATAAAAAAATAAAATAAAATAAAAATAAAATGGGTTTTGTTCATGTTTGCTTAGTTTTGTAAAATAAAACACAACCAGCTTTTCTCAGGATGTACTTCAACTTTATGGTCACTCCTGGAAAAGCTGAGGGGACCTTATGGGATATTATAAATTGAATTTGTGTTAGCCATGAGCAAATCAAGCACCCAACTGCTATTATATCCTTCCCATCCCAAGTATTCAAAAGTCTTTGTTCAGTTTCCTGTTCTGAATAGAAAATATGAAATATCCAAAGATTGAAAAGCCTTTGGAGAGCTTTCCACTCTGCAAATCCTACCTAGCTGAGAGAATTCATCCCATGAGAGCAGAAGTCATTTTCAACCTAAAACATACTGAAACACCAACTATTCAAAAATGATAAAGGGTAATTAAAAATAGCAGTAATAGAACTGGAAATATAATACAGCAAGTAGGATGCTTGCTTTTCATACAACTGACATATGTCCAATTACCAGCATCCCAATATGGTCCCCTAAACCCCATGAGGAATGATTGCTGAGTGGAAAGCCATGAATGAGCCCTGAGCACAGCAAGGTGTGGGAAAAAAATCAACAAAATGATAAATAGAAAAATAATGCATAATAACATTAACATTTATTCCTAGCTAGATCTAGTAGCCTTATTGCATGATATTTAAATTTCTGAGATAATGTACATAGCTTTACCTCTTGAACTTGTTTAAATAAAATAGCTTTATTTGCCTGTTGCAATGTAAGAATTTTTTTCAGCAAGTCACTGGTATATCAACTTGTCTATATTTTAGTACCTACTAATTTGCATTTAAATTATATGAAAATTATTTGTTTGGTAATATAGTGTTTATAAAGCAGTTCCAAGTGGTACTATAAAACTGGTTCTAATGCAAGGCTGCAATCAAGTATGTGAAATATTAATAGACTACAACAGGTAATGAATAGACCTATTGCTAAAAGAATTTTAGGCTTGCATGTGTGACTACTTAGGAAATTTATATTTATATTAAATTTATGACTATTTAGGTAATTTATAGTTCAAAAATTGGTCTGTTTTAAATATTTTGAGAAGCAAAATTAATGAAAAATTACTCATTGTATTTTGTTCCATAATGCCTATTCTATTACCCTATGGTATGTGGAGAAAGATTTCAAAATCAGTTATCAGTCGTGATATACAAAAGCTCCACTAATAAAATAATGTTACTATTATATGATCAGAATGATATTTGATAAGTAAATAAAAAGTATGCAGCTAAAATTCTTATTACTGAAAATGTTATCATAAGTTCTATTGATTCATATTAATGTTTTTTAGAATTGTCAAATTGTTAGGTATTGTTGAATTCACATTAAAAAGAAAAGGAGAGCAAATAAACATCAAAATGTTTATACATAAAAATGACAGTAACTATCTGCAGAGATGAAACAATATTGGTTTTTCTGTAGGATATTGAGCTCATCCTCAAGCTAGTTACTCAGATACTCCACTGTTCAATAAGTATTTGTCAGGAGCCGGGAGGTGGCGCAGGAGGTAAGGTGCCTGCTGTCTTGCCTAGGACGGACCACAGTTCGATCCCCCGGTTCCCATATGGTCCCCCGTGCCTGCCAGGAGCGACTTCTGAGCGCGTAGCCAGGAGTAACCCCTGAGCGTCACTGGGTGTGGCCCAAAAACCAAAAAAAAAAAAAAAAAAAAAAAGAAAAAGTATTTATTAAGTTGAATTTTCAGTGATGTTATACACCATAAACAGTAGTACTAAGACAACTTTACTCTTTTGATTTATGCTACTGATGAATATCAGGACAATGTATAACAGAAGTTTGGGTTTTACATTGCAATTCTATAGAAAAAGTCTTTCTTATCCCCTTTCTTCTCTGAAGTTAACAAGAAGGTCCAATTGCAAACTTGTGATCCTCAAACAAATTTAATCTTACCAGTATATAAACAGTGATTAATGGTAAATAGGGTGTGTCATGAAAATGTGCCCTGGATCCCATCTCCCACAGAATATATCAAAAGACAATGGGTAAGCCTATATATCCTTTATAAGTTTAAGACCTATATAATATTGCCTCTTAACCTGTTTATCCCCAAATGTAAGGTAGTCTTCTCCTGCATCACTTTGTTCCCTTAATACTTTTAAACTTATCTTTATTTACTTTTCATATATATACTATTACAATTTTAAAAATTTAGCACTTTTGAGGTCTCTTATAGCAATGAAAGAACTTTGGAGAATAATCACAGACTAAAGACATAAGATCATGGAAATATAACAACCAAAATATTTTTAAATGGCATTTTAATGTATATGTTAAAATATTGTAAACTATACAATATATGATCAATAAAATTAAAATATTTGGTGCATATATAGTCTTATATAGTATATGTGCATATATACACATGTATATATGTGTGCATATACATATATGCACTATATGTGTATATGTATAAAACTAGGTATTATGCCAACTATATCCAGACTAAAATAGTAAAAAGAATTCCTATCATCTAAGCTTCCAACAAGAAAAATAACTTAAACCCAGCTATATTTATATCATTAAATTTAAATTATCTAAACAATTCAATTAAAAGGGAAATATTTTAATATTATACAAAACAATAAAAATGAATATTTTAGTAACTGATGTGAAAATACATGAAGTCCCTACCCACATCGCCAATTTGGCAGGTTCTATATTGAGCACTCATATGGTACTCCCAACCCCTGAGCACAGAGCCAGGAGTAAGCACCAAGTACAGATGGGTGTGTCCCCCAAACAAAAAATGAAGAGAGTAGTTTTCATTAAAATGCCCCTAATCTCATCCAAGGATTGCAGGCGCCACTGTTAGTGCAATTGCTGCCATTGTTGCCATCTGTAGCACTTTGCCTTCTGTCACTCTTAGTGCAATGATCCCATCACTGTTGCAACCATAATGATTGTTTCTTAGTCTCTAGGGAGATCCAACCCACATACACTCAGATATACCTAGAACTGTATCCCTCCATGTCGTAGTATGTCATTAGAGATTCTTTTGTTTTATTATAGACACCCTAGTAGATGTAAACTGAAGAGGAGAAACAAAAGGATTTATTCATGCTGCCATGATGGTAGCAGTGGTCCACATGACTAATCTACAAGTAAGTTTATCTGCGTGTCGGTTCTGGATGCCTATGTTGTTTTAAGAGCATTTATTTTAGTAAACTTGTGATTAGCTTGTGATTAGAAATTATCTGCCCCTTCTCTTTGGACATTCTTAAGCCTCTCTAGGGGTACTAGCCACCTCCCTTTAAAATGTAGTCAATGCCCCCCATTTCCCACCTCCCCAGTCCTCTGACAGTATTCGCAGCAGCAGTCTCTTTCTCTCACATACTCACTAGGGGGCATTGGTGGTGGCAATGTTGAACTGGTGAATGAAAGTGTCCTTTTATATAACTGAAACCTTACTACAAGCATGTTTGTAATCATGGTTCTTAAATAAATATATTCATTAATAAAAAAAAACTGTAATCCAAATCCACAGTGTCAAAAAGTAAAAGAAAGAGTGAAATGCCTGCCCCAGAAGTAGGTGGGGGTAGGTTTAGGGAGGAAAGAGGGTAACAGGGAGTGTGAGAGTGAAAATGTTGACATTGCTGAAGGGAAATGGGCACTGGTGAACTTTGTTGTATATTGTATGACTGTAACTCAGTCATAAACAGCTTTATCTATGGGAGGAAATGTAGTATAAACAACCTTGTAATCAAGGCATTTAAGTAATAAATAAACAAATATAAATAAATAAATAAAATGTAGGCAAGGAAAATTGTGTTTGTTGTTTTTTCCCAATTGTAAGCCTATATATAGAAGAAAGTTTACTTTTATCTGGTAATTCCAATTAGCAGGTGGCCTATTATACCCATATTCCATTTCTTAAATATCTTCATACTTTCAATTCAATGGATATCAAATTAAGGTCTGGTCTTTCTCCCTTCATAACAAATCAACGTTTGCCTTGTAGCCTTTATATACTAGCAAAATGTTTGAAATTAAAACGTTTAAATTCTATTGTACACTAATACAACATATTAAGATAATTTAAGATAAATATAACAAAGCATGAGCAGGAACTGTAAACTAAAGACAACACATAGCTGACAGACATTAATGAAAACTAAAGGAGGTAATATTCTGTGTTTATGTGCCATAAGAGTCAACATTATTCAAAATTACATTTTCCCAAATTTAGATATAGCATCAGTTCGATTATACTTTAAAATCCAAGTAAGTTTGCTCTATACTTTTTTTGTTTGTTTTTTTGGGGTCACACCCGGCAGTGCTCAGGAGTTACTCCTGGCTCCATGCTCAGAAATTGCTCCTGGCAGGCACGGGGGACTATATGGAGCACCGGGATTCGAACTGATGACCTTTTGCATGAAAGGCAAACACCTTACTTCCATGCTATCTCCCGGGCCCCTCCTCTATACTTTTTTATAGGTAAAAATTGTCAAGTTTATTCAAAAATTGAAAATAAATATAAAGGATTAGAATATCCTAAATTACTCTGAAAAAATTGATATAATCAAAGATTATATCAATAAAATATATAAATATCATAAAAAACTACATAACTGGTATAAAAGTAAGAGTTTATTGAAAAAAAGAATGAAGATTAGATACAAATATAGACACCTGATTTTGACAGAAGTACAAAGTAAATTCTGTGAAGAAAAATTGTTCTTTCCAATAAATAACACAAAAAATTAGTCAGCGATGCAAAAAATAAGGATTTGTCTTTTCACATAATAATAATAATAATAATAATAATGATAATAATAATATGTGCTAGAGAGGTATTACAATTTAGGGCACATGCCTTGCACCTGAAATCAATGTCCACGATTTCATGGTACCCTAAATACCACCAGATGTAACCCAAATATCTCCAGGGATAGCAGTGCCATACCTGACACCATAAAACTCAAGCAACATTGTATTCTCAGGCCCTAGCATTGGTCTTGTTGGCAAAGAAACTTAAGAACCCGTTCCAGGTTTGAGCACACTTAAGAATCCTCCAAAAATACTAACATTAAATCTGAGTTTTAAAGCAATAAGAATTTATGACTTTTTTCTTCCTATCACAGGACAAATAAAGGCCTTATCAACTACTTGCCATTATGAACTATAGTGGAAAAGTATTAGTTATTGTCTTTGATACTGAGAAATCTGCAATCTTGAGGTTAAGGTCTAAAAGAAGACTTTTTTCTAAGACCTTCAGCATATCTTCAATCAGAAAAAAAGAATTCCTTTTTCTGTATGTTTTGTCTCAAGCATTTATTTGAGATTTCCTTTAAAGAAATGTTTTCCTACTAAAAATATTGGAAGTCACTTCATTATTTGATCATAACACTGAAACATATTTTGAACTGCTGAGATGTTTTTATAAATATTTTACATACAATATTTTTATTGAAAGACTAGATTCTTTTATTTATTTTGGGGGGCTTCTTTCGGGCCACACCAGTTGGTGCTCAGGGGTTACTCCTGGCTCTGCACTTAGAAATAACTTCCTGCTCGAGAGACCATATGGGATGCTGGTATCAAACCCGTGTTCATCCTGGGTCAGCATGTGCAAGGCAAACACCCTCCTGCTGTGCTAATACTGGTCCCTAGATTCTTTTTTGTACATGTTTTCTATATGGAAATGATGGATAAAAACTAACATTTCTTTTATTTTGTCTTATTTCAAGTTATTATGTTCATTAAATACTATATCTTTAAATAATAAGGTATCTCCATATAGCTGCTCCATATATACTGAGTTAAATTATTGGTCATCTTTCAATAAACTTGAACACATTCAACTAAAACAAAATAGTTCAGTTATTTACAAACTTGTTATTGGGATAGGAAGTATTGAGACCATACCCAGACAGTGTGGGAGGGTTGGGGAAGAGGAAGGGAGAATTATTCCCTTTCCTGTGGTCAGGGATCTCTTCCTGCCATCTTGGGGGTTGGAGTGATATATGTGATAGAGATTAAAACCAACCATATATAGGGTAGTATATAGGGTTGAATATATGTAAGACAAATAGTCTAACCTCTTCTATACTATCTCTCCAGCCTTCTAACCTATACTTTTTATGAACAATAATTGCACATATTGCATTTTTGTACTGAAACTTACAAAGCGTAGTTTTTGGTAACCGATTAAGGTACATCTCTTCCCTTTTCATTTTATTATTACTTATTATTCTTTTAAATATTTGCTTACCAGGCATAAAGATCAAAAATACTATATGCTAATCTGATTGTTTTCTAGATATAACTATTGATGACTATTTTTGTGATATTAGATATGACACAACAGGGATGGGGAGATAGTATAGAAACATTATTACAATTCTTGTTTTATAGGAGACTGACCTTGGTTTGATTCCTGGCACCACTACAGAAGTGATCAGTATGCATGGAGCAACCAGAAGTAAGCCCTGAGCATAGTTGTCTTATTTGTTAAACAAACAAATTAAACTACAATGTGATTGTTGTATGTTCATCACAAACTTTTGTGTAACCAATATTTTGGCTAAACCATTCTTATTAAGATTACAAGATGGTCTGCAACAGTAAACATCTGAAAATGAAAAAAAAAAATACACAGTGAGATGTCACCATCTTCTTTTCTTCCAGTTTATGTCACCTAACTCACCTCCTCTCTTTAAGCCTAGAGGTCTGCTTTTATTGGGCCTTAGGATTTGGAATTTGCCAGTGAATTGAAAACATTAAAGCAAAGAATTTAAATTGGGAGGAGACAAAGAACAGAAATTGACTCAACCACATATCTAAATCAACTGTGATTTGTAAAACAAAGATGATTGCTTCTTCTTTAACTAGTTGTGTGATTGGTGTCAAGAAGTATGCTACCCCAAAATAAACCTTGGCAAAATGTTAATTTTATGGGAGGTACTCAAGTTCAAGATAAGGGAGTCAGGATTTGGTCCACCTCTGAAACTATACTTATTTCTAAATACATATCCTAATGTGTTCACTGAGGAAAAGTTTATCAAAGGAGAAGGTAGAGGTTAAGTTATTTCCTTCTGCCTTTTTGTTTAATCTATCTCCCTTTGTTCTGCCCCTCCTTCTCACACACCAGGTGTCTAGAAGGTATGTATGTTACTAATAAATTAATTTCTGTTAGTATGAATTTGTCTTTTTTCTCTTATTTTTCTGTTGCATGTAATTTATATATCCTCTGAATAAACAGAGGAACACAGATATTTTGTGTTGCACTCATATACTAGTAATGTTGTCAAGTTAGTTTTTTCTTTGAAGTGAATGCATTAAAGCTCAAATTAATCACTTGTATTACATGAAGATATGCCACTGACTGTCAGGTTTTCCACTACAGCGATTTGATAAACCCTTGAAATAATTTGAATAGCTATTATGACTTGTACCACCAAACTTCTTTCAAAATTTAAAATGAAATGTATGCTACTGTGAGAACATTTTCATTCTGTCTTGTGTTAACCATTGTTATTTTCTGTAACAAAAACATGGACACTTTGTGAAGGCTCAATATTAAAACATGAACTAAAAGGAAACACACTCATATAACCAGTCTTACGATTTCAGGAAGCATCAAAGGCACCATATATAAATTCCAAATTCCTAATTTTAATTTATTTCTAATAGTCCACTATGAGTTTGCTCTTTCATATGCATTTCAGTATCAAAAATATTAAAATAGTTTAAGGTATGAAGAAAATATAATACAATGAGCTGTCTTAGAGTAAGTTTTTTCTGTTTTCTCATTTTAGACATAGACCATACTGTGCACTACAATTTCTTTGTGTTATCATTCTCAATAAACAGTTAATGTTTGAGATGTTAATAACAAAATAAAAATCTATATGAACCCTTAAATAAAAAAATAATGAACATTTTAAATCAGTTTTTCCTTTTAGGCCTCCTATTTTATTTTTACTCATCATACCCCTTTATTCACTGTAACTACAAAAATAAAAATTATAGACATAACTTGCTAAGGTGCTTGTATATTTTGTGGTGATACTTTTGAGGGATCATTATCAATTATGGAGCTTACACTATATCTACAGAGCCTGTCAATGGTTACACTCTTTAGTTGTGACTCTGGATGTGTTCATCAGAGTCACACTTGGTGAGCTGTGGTGCTCCTGCACAATCTGTTTGTAGTGGTCTCTAGAATTCACGGGGTACTTATACACTTGCTGACCAAGAATGACACTTCCTGGCCATGCTGCTGCTGCACATCTTTTTCGTCACAATGCTCACCAGCAATTATTCCCCCTTACATGGTACTTGCATTTCTGGGGATTGTGGAAAGCAGAACCCCTGGGCTCAAATAAAAAAGCTAGCAGTAATATTTGGCATATAGTGGTGCCATAGGAGTGTAATCACAAATTTATATTTGCAAAGTAGGTGCTTTTTTTTCATTTTGGGGCCACACCTGGTGATGCTCAAGGGATACTCCTGGCTATGCTCTCAGAACTCTCTCCTGGCTTGGGGGACCATATGGGATGCTGGGGGATCGAACCAAGGTCTGTCTAGACTAGCACAGAGCAAGGCAAACACCCTACTGTTTGCGCCACCGCTCCAGCCCCTCAAAGTAGGTACTTAAGGCACAACTATGCCTCCAATACTCTAAGAATAAACCTAAATTTAATGATTGAAGTGAAAATTAAAATGTGTTTGGGAGCTCAGGTATGGTTCATCAGGAAAGACCAACCTTGCAAACATGATCCTTGTGAGGTTCCCAATTTACTCTCTGGCACTACTCTATGTGTGATCCAAGTGATACTAGAAGCTTAAATAGTTGGGGTCCTAAGAACCTTGCAACTGTTTATGTATAAAAACCATGAACAAAGTGTGAGCTTCCACTATTCAGAATAACCAAAATGTAAAACAATCCAGTGTCCAAGAACAGATGACTGGGCAAAGAAATGTAGCAAATATACACAGCAGAATAGTACTAAGCTGTAAGACAGGGAATCATCCAATTTCCTACTATATGGATGCAACTAGAGAATATCATACTGAGTGAAGTTAGTCAGATGGAGAGGAGCATATAAAAATAATCTTTCTCATATGTAGGAATTAAAGAATCATAGTAACAGAAATACAATGGTGAAAGGCAATAGAAACAAAACTGGTCTACAGATCTCAGCTTGCTAAGAACAGTAGGAAGGTGGATAAATGGAACCTCGGAATAAAAGTAGAAGAAAGAAGTTGTGACTGTGTTGCTGAAACACTAATATGAGCAATATTGTAAATCATGGTGTCTTCAACTAAAAAAAAGTGTTTACTAAAAGCATCACAATCAAGTGTGAAAGCTCCGTGACCAAATGCTTAGAAACCTGTCACAGCAGAAACATAGCTAAGAAAAGGACAAAAGATTATTTTTATAAAAATAAAATTTAAATTTAATGTGGTATATTGAATTTTGAATGAGGTGTTCTCATAAGCTATCAAAAAGTCAAAATCTTAAGAGAAAAACATGCCTAACAACAGGTGTAAGAATTTCAAATAATAAGAAAATTAATATTCAGAGCAACTCTTACTTTCATATAATAATGTGTTTGAGCTCAATTGGCATCATTTCAGTTTATTATTTATAAACCTAATAACCTCTGGACTTTTAATACATCTTTTTCTTTTTTGTAGGACTAGGCCATTTCTTAAAATAAATTACAAAACAGAACAGGCCATTTAGTTGAAGCATATATCATTTTCCTAGGGTAAAATAAATTAGGCTTTTAATATGGACATGATAAGATAACTAATAATCATAATATGTAACACAAATAATGAAGGGTATAGAGTGGAGCAGAATAAAATGCTTAATTTGCATCATTGCTGAAGCAACCTTTGGTTTAAGGATTGGGTTTTCTGGACTATGGAACACAAAGCATTAGCGCCATCTCCTGGCAAATATAATGATTCTAAAAAAGATGGAAATTTCAGCAACGGAATTTATATTTACTAAAATAAGAGGAGAAAGAAAAAGCATGAAATTGTACTACAGTGGTAGTAATAATAATTATTATTAATTTTATTAAATATTATTACTTGTATCTAATTTATTTACTTTCATTTACTTCTAAGTACTATTATTTGGTTTCTTCTGATCAGATAAAGTAATACCAAGTATATTAGTAAGAGAAAGAGCCACAAACAAATAATGTTTGCATGGAGAATTTATGTGACTGTACATTCTATAGAAAAATGGATAGTACTTGGGAAAGTTAGCCTGCGTTAATAAATCTGTGGTGTCATGGAATGAAGAAACTTCACATAGCATGGAGGGGATTGCCTCAGCTTTCCATCTAAAGGGACAAGTTTCTCAGGTACAGGTAACATTTTTTTATAATGTATTTATTTAAACACAGTGATTAGAAACATAATTGTAGTTGGGTTTCAGTCATAGCAAGAACACCCCCTTCACTGTTCAACCTTCCCATCACATATGCCCCCATCTCTTCCCTTCCCACCCCCAGCCTGCATTCCAGAGAGGCTTTCTACATCCCTTACTCACTGACATTGTTATGATAATTTTTAGAGTAGTTATTTTTCTAACTGCACTCACCTCTCTTTGTGGTAAGCTTCATATCTTAAGCCGGTCCTTCCTGCCCTCATCTCTGGGAATTATTTCAATGTCTTTAATTTTTTATAAAACCCATAGATGAGTGAGACTATTGTATATCTCTTTCCCTCTGACTAATTTCACTCAGCATAATAGATTCAATGTACAACCATGTATAGGAAAATTTTATGACTTCATCTCTCCTAATGGCTACGTAATAGTCCATTGTGTATATGTACCACAGTTTCTTTAGCCATTCATCTTTTGAAGGGCATTTTGGTTGTTTCAAGAGTCTGGCTATTGTAAATAGTGCTACAATGAGTATTGGTGTAAGAAAGGGATTTTTTGTTGGATTTTTGCGTTCCTAGGGTATATCCCTAGGAGTGGTATAGCTGACTCAAATTGGAGCTCAATTTTCAGTTTTTTGAGGAATCTCCATATTGTTTTCTGTAAGGACTGGACTAGACAGCATTCCTACCAGCAATGAGTGAGAGTTCCTTTCTTCCCACCAGCACTGATTATTTTTGTTGTTTGTGATGTGTGCCAGTCTCTATGATATGAGATGGTATCTCATTGTTGTTTTGATTTGTAGTTCCATGAAGATTAGAGATGTGGAGCATTTTTTCATGTGTCTTTTGGCCATTTGTATTTTTTCTTTGAGAAAGTTTCTGTTAATTTCTTCTCATTTTTTGATGGGGTTATATACTGTTTTCTTGTTAATTTCCATAAGTACCCTGTATATCTTAGATATTAGTCCCTTATCTGATGGGTATTGAGTGAATAGCTTCTCCCATTCTGTGGGTGGCTTTCATATCCTAGGCACTAATTCCTTTGAAGTGCAGAAGATTCTCAACTTGATATAGTCCCATTTGTGTATATCTGCTTCGATTTATTTGGAGAGTGCTCTTTATTCCTTGAAGATGTCTTTAGTCTCAATGTCCTGGAGTATTTTACCTATGTGTTGTTCTATATACCTTATAATTTCAGGTTTGATATCAAGATATTTAATCCATTTGCATTTGACCTTGGTGCATGGTGCTAGCTAGAGGTCTGAATTTTTTTTTAGAGTGACTGACCATTTTTTGAAGAAGCTTTCCTTGCTCCACTTTACATTTTTTGCCCCTTTATAAAAGATTAATTGATTGTATATCTTGGTAGCATTATCTGAATACTCCAGTCTATTCCACTGATCTGAGGGTCTGTCTTTATTCTAATACCATGCAGTTTTAATAACTTTTGCTTTGTGATACAATTTAAAGTTGGGAAAAGTGATGCCTCTCATAATCCTTTTCCCAAGGGTTGCTCTAGCTATTCTTGGGTGTTTATTGTTCCAGATAAATTTCAGGAGATTTTGATCCACTTCTTTGAAGAATGTTATGGGTATCCTTAGAGGGATTGCATTAAATCTGTACAATGCCTTGGGGAGTATTGACATTTTAATGATGTTAATCCTCCCAATCCATGAGCAGAGTATATGCCTCCATTTCCTTGTAATTTCTTGAAGCAAGGTTTTGTAGTTTTCTTTACATAAATCTTTCACATCTTTAGTTTACTCCGAGGTATTTGAATTTGTGTGGCACTAATGTAAATGAGATTTTTTTGATATCCACTTCTTCTCTATCATTATTGGTGTATAAGAAGGCCATTGATTTTTGCGTGCTAATTTTGTAGTCTGCCACTTTACTATATGAATCTATTGTCTCTAGAAGTTTTTTGGTACAGTCTTTAGAGTTTTCTAAATATAGTATCATGTCATCTTCAAACAGTGTGAGCTTAACATCTTCCTTTCCTATCTGGATGCCCTTGATTTTTTTCGTGCCTAATCGCTATGGCAAAACTTGCATTACTATGTTTAATAGTGGTGAGATGGGGCAGCTTTGTCTTGTACCAGAATTTAGGAAAGGCTTTTAGTTTCTTTCTATTGAGTATAATATTTGCCATTGGCTTGTGGTAGATTGCCTCTAACATATTGAGAAAAGTTCCTTCTATTCCCATCTTGCTGAGAGTTTTTATAAAGAATGGGTGTTGGACCTTATAAATACTTTCTCTGCATCTATTGACATGATCATATGGTTTTTATTTTTATTTTTGTTGATATGGTATTGTGTTGATTGATTTATGGATGATAAACCATCCTTGCATTCCTGGTGAATGACCTTGATAAGGCATTGAATCCTGTATGCCAGAATTTTGTTAAGGATCTTTGTATCTGTGTTCATCAGGGATATTGCTCTGTAGTTTTCTGTTTTTGCAGCATCTCCATCTGGTTTTGGTATCAAGGTGATGCTAGCTTCATAAAAGCTAATTATGAGTGTTCCTGATTCTTCAATATCATGAAAGAGCTTAAAGAGGATTGGTAGAAATTCCTCTGGAAAGGTTTGAAAGAATTCATTAGTGAATCCATCTGGGCCTGGGCTTTTGTTTTTGAAAAGAATCTTGATGACCAATTTAATTTCCTCAGTAGAGATGAGTCTGTTTATATATGCAAGGCCATGCTGGTTTAACCATGGAAGATGGTTAAAGAATTTATCATTTCCTCCAGGTTTTCATGTTTCATGGCATAGAGTTTCTCAAAGTAATCTCTGATTACCCTTTGAATCTCTGCAGTATCAGTGGTGATGTTGAGAGAGATCATTGTAATGGGATTTAGTGTCATCTCTGTGAAGAAGTTTGGTGTATCTGATGGTCTTTCTTTCCGTAAAGTAGACCTTTCATCTTCTCTTTTAGGACCAGTTTTGAATGTGTAAAGTTTTTGAGCTGTTGTTTATCTTTGAAGCCATGTTTACTTCCTTCAAACCTGAAAGTGAGTCTGACTCGGTGTAGTATTCTAGGTGAAGCATTTATTTCATTGAGTTTTGACACTCAATCCCACCACTGCCTTCTGGTCTTGAGGGTTTCTTGTGACAGGTCTGCTGGAAATCTTAAGGATGCTCCTTTGAATGTAATTTCCCTTTTTGATCTTGGTGCTTTCAGTATTCTTTCCCTCTGTGTGAATTTGTCATTGTGATTAGGATGTGTCTTGGGATGCTTTGCTTTGGGTCTTTTTTAGCTGGTACTATTCTTGATTGCAGGATTTGGTTTCATGCAGTCTTTATCTCTGGGAGTTTCTCTGTAATGATGTTCTTGACTGGGAGTTTGTCTGTAATGATGTTCTTGACTATTTTTTTCCTTTTGGGGGATTTTCTTCCTGCGTTTTTGGGACTCCAATGATTCTTACGTTGTTTCTGTTGAATTTATTGAACATTTCTATTTTCATCTGTTCAAAATCTTTGAGTATTTTCTCCAATGTATGATCATTTGCTTTAGGTTCTTTTCCAATCTCCTCCCCTGTATGGAGTTAGTATGCATCTCATCTTCCAGCTCACTAACTCAGTTTTCGGCTGCTGTTACTCTATTGGAGAGACATTCCATAGAGTTTTTCATTTCCTGCACTGAATTTTTCAGTCCATTATTTCAGTTTGGAGTTTTCTGATTTCTATATTTGTGGTTTGTTCAGATCAATCTATGCTTTCCTCAAGTTCTACGAACATCCTCCATATTTCTATTCTAAACTTCTTATCAGAGAGTTGAATTAAGTCGTTGGCATTTTTTGGGTCATCAAAGCTGCCATCTTCATTCTCTATTCATGCTGTTGTCCTGGTTGTTTCCCCATTGCTGCATTTGAAGTGTGATTCTTACTCCGTGTTGCGATGGGGTTCATGTTCTATAAGAAGTATGTGGTAATGATCTTTTCTTTTCTTTCTTTCTTTCTTTTCTTTTTTGATGTGTTCTTCTTTGATTGTCACTGGGGATCAGCAGGCAACATGTTGTAGATAAACTCACACCTAGATTATATCCACCATGCCTCTTTCCTCTATGTCATAAAGAATAAAATGAGAGACTGGTCTTTAATAGAGAAAGGAGCAAAGAACAGAAACAAAGATGAATGTTTCAAAGCTTGACTCTAAGATTTCACTGCTCTTAAAACAATCTTTACTTGGCAAGTTCCTTTCCCAAGATCCAGGAAGTCTTATTTGATATTTAGTTCCCAGACTAACCAGGAAGTTTATTGTAAGAAGCCTACTAAAAAAGCCTACTTGACTGCTTGGGGGAAGTGAAGGGAAGCCAAATTCTTGATCCTAATTACCAAGATTCTGCACATTTTAATGAGGGGAGGTCTGTTTTCTGTGATTTGAGGTCTGGACCTGTCCCAACTTTTTAGCTCATTACCAACCTTTGGGAAAACCTGATTCCCAGACCTTTCTGCTTAAACCAAATCTGTATAGTAATCACCCTGACATATGTGTGTATTATACCACCCTTTCATGTGAAATTCCACTCATTTCTTCCCTACCTACAGTGCAGATTATTCCTAAAACCCAGGAATGAGTTGCTTTTAAATGAAACATATCTTAGACACAGTTTTGACCTTTGGAGTTTACACCACTGGACCAAAATCCATGTTATATACACCCTTGTTTTTTTTCTTATATCCCTAGGTGCATATCTTTTTCTTTGATCTTTGATACAAGATGGACTACTAATCCCAAAATAAAATGCCTTAAATGACATCATACATTATTGTCATTTTAATATTAAGAATATGTAACTTGCTGATTCATGTTGAGTTGCCTATGATAAAATAATTAAAGCACTTAAGCCAATAAGAATCCATGCTTCCTAATAGCCTCTTTTAATCTAATTTGTAAAAATATAAAAAAAAGAAGCAGAAAGAGAAAAGGGGTTTTATAATTCGATTAATTTATAATTAAATTACAACGTATGATTATATAGTAAAAATTACTTTCCAATTAAAACATCTTAATTACTTCTTGGAAACTCATTTTCTATGCCTAATAACTATTTAAAGTATTTTGAATCTTTCCATCCCTTGTGCTCAAATTTAGTCCTTTACTTCAAAACTTTAACAATATAGAAATATTAAGCAGAAATCTCTTTTCTCATTTTC
This sequence comes from Crocidura indochinensis, assembly GCA_004027635.1. Taxonomy (NCBI): domain Eukaryota; kingdom Metazoa; phylum Chordata; class Mammalia; order Eulipotyphla; family Soricidae; genus Crocidura; species Crocidura indochinensis. Next base: position 49,701 of record PVKC010000713.1, read on the forward strand.
TCATTTTCTCTTTAACTTACAGATGGGTTTTACTACTTGCCTATAAATTAGTAATATTTTACAGCCCTTTTTAAGAAATCATAGCAAACCATATGCTCTATAAAGTATTGCTAGCTGATAACTGATATGATTATTCAAATGTAACAAATCAAGAAATAAAAATATTGAGTGAAAGTTAAAGACCACAAGGTACAAAGGCATTTTAATTTAGTTTGGGATGTAGTCTTCACACCTAAAACAATATCTGACATACAATAGGTGTTCATTTTATGCCTATTTTTTAATGAAATTGTCAATTGAACAAGGAATATGTTGTTTTAAAATTAGTACAAAACTAAATCTGAACACATTGTTTGAACTTCCAGTTACTTAATATGTTGAATATTGCCAATGGAAACAAACACTCACTTATGCTTATATACAATATACAGCTACGTTAATTTATGATTAGTCTCAACATAAAGTTCTCATTTCATACCCCTCTTTTCTCTTTTCATTTTCTTCCCAGCACTTTTATAAGTTTTTTTTCAACACATCAATTAGTATTTCTATTTAGTTGATTCAATGATCCCCTCTCTAAATGATAGAGTCAAACACATTTCAAACTTACTGCTAATCATACGTATGTATATATTTGAACTTCTATAAAATGAACCTGCTCATATAAACATTTCAATCTAATAATATTCAACCCTGCACACATACCCTCATAAACAAAATATTACTTTTCTTGGCCTATCTTCTGTTAATATTACATTATCCCCCATCTAATTATTAGTCCTGAAATTCCATTGTACCTTACACATGCACACATATTTACAGGAAAGTACATGTGCACCATCAAAATTCATTTCATTTTCACTTGACTCATGCTCGATTGGAACCCTGATTAATTCTCCACAAGTCATGTTCTGTAATCAGCCTCATAGCTAAGAAGTCATTGTTTAATTTAATTCTTGCTCTCATTTTAATCATCCTAGAACAGTATTACCTCTATTATCCTATTGAAGATGACTCAAATAGTACTGCTATATGCTAACATATAAATATAATTTTTCAGCTTGAGAATGCAATTTTTAAGAGTATCCTCCATTCTTTGGTGGCCATGAATCACTACTGGTAAAGTGTATTTATTTAAATTTAAATAAATTGACAGTATAAATAAAACTCTGATATTCAGTCTTTCACCTTAGTCACTTAGTCACTTAGTTAAAGTGTTCAGCAGGCATACTAGATTTAATGAGTCTCATACTGGATATTATACTACAAGGTATGAGTGGGTTTAAAGTAAAAGTTGTTTGGCCTGAGACAAGTTCCTTAACCACTCAGTATCTCCTCAACAAACTAAGAATAATGATTGAATGAACTTAATTTTGTGAAAATTAAATTATTTAATATGGGGGCCAGAGTGGTAGAGCTAGAGGCAAGGTGCCTGCCTTGCCTGCACTAGCCTAGGACAGACCTAGGTTCGATCCCCAAGAGTCCCATATGGTCCACCAAGTCAGACACGATTTCTGAGCTCATAGCCAGGAGTAACCCCTGAATGTCACCGGGTGTGGCCCAACAAAACCCAAAAAAATTATTTAATATGCTGAAAGTGCTAAGAAGACAAAACGGCACATAGTAATGATACAGTCACTCAATGTTCATTAATTAGCATTATGAAAAGTTTTCTCCAGCAATTTAAAAGATTAAAAATTGAGTTATTAGTCTATTATTCAAATACTTTTGATGCATTTCAAATATTTTAGTCTTTCATTTTCTTATAATAAACAGATGAAAAGGCTTAATCATCTCTTCTTATTAACTCACAAATATCATTTAATTTTTAATGTTAGAATTGGGCAGGGAGCTTGTAGTTCCATGGTAGAACATATTCTTCACATGAATAAATTAAATACAAAAATATAAAAAAATCAAGAATTTTTTAATATAATTTTTATTTTAAAAATAGTGGCTTACATATCTTTCACAGTAATATTTGAGATATATATTAACATTGAATCTGGGGAATTCCCATCACCAAATTAGTCCTCCCTCCACCCCTGTTCCCATCTTGCTTCCCATATCCCTCACCCTTACGCCCCGGGCTGCTAGAAAGAGTTGTCCCCTCTGTGTCCAGCTTACTACTTGATCATACAACTTTTTGGTCTTGGGACCCTCCATTATTTCCCCCTCTATTTGAGAGGTAGACCTAGATAGTTCTAGTTATGTAGTTTTGTTTGAAGTAAAGAAAAGCAATAAAATGGGGTAAAAATCAAATAAGCCGAAAATGGGCAGAGTTCTTCTAGAAGTTCTCATTATCGGTTTGAGAGACGAAAGGGAAAAAGAAAGTGGAACACCAAAACAATACAAAAAGAAATATCAAATAAAATATTTAGTGAGAACTACAGCAATAAAGATAAGCACCACATAATAGCCACGGCCTTGAAATAAAAAACATGACAGAGTGCAAAAAAGAAGAAAAGGAAAAAAAGAAAATTGGAGACAACTTCAATATCCACACCAAAACAAATAAGTCAAAAAAAATGGATAAATAAATAAAAAAGATTATTTTGAGCTTTTTTTTTCTTGCATAGGCACAGGAAATAATGGAGACATTAGACAGGGAATTCTCTTGGCCTAAGAGAAACAGGGTTTCTCCACCCTTGAAGTATACTGTCATGGGATTAACTATAGACCCTTTGCATATTCATTTGCTCCCCCTTGGTGCTTTTGTGGTGTATTGAAGACTTCTGCTCCATTATGAGTGATAAAATCAGATCTCTTTATCTGCAGATCTTGGTAAGATTGAATTCTTAATCACCACAAAACCAGAAATAGATTTTTATGCTCTTAATGCTTACAGCTTGATTTCTGAATCTTTTTTTTTTTTGGATAAACCTAATTTCTTACCAGCTGTATGTTTATATTATTGTTCTATAAACTATAAATAGCTTTTAATTAGTATAGATCATCAATAAATAAGAGCTAAATAGCAAACTTGTAATTTAATATAGACCTTTGATTTTGTAAAATGAGATCACTTTAACAGTTAGATAAGTGACAAGTGCAAATGAGAACATTTATTTCCAAGTAATACAAAATAAAATCATAATATGCTATAGAATCAATTCAGATCATACAAATGCATGTTTATTTTGAGAACTTATATTAATTGCCATCTAAAAATAATTGGCTTTCAGTTAATTTCCAGGACTAGTAGTTGAATTAAAAGTTATATTCTTTTTTGATTTAAATTACCACTAGAATTTCACTGCTTGGTATTCTTTCTGCCTGTTTTGAATGCCAACCACCAAATAATAGAGAGAATTACAAGAACAAATTATTCATGAATTAGTTGGCATTGAGATTTCATGAGGGAAAACTTAAAAATTAAATTCAATGATTAAAAGTCATTTTGTAATTTTTGTAAATAAGTCAGAAAGCCTGGCAATATTTAGATATACATTTTTATACTGGATAGGTCAAATGATTTATGTGATATATCAACAAATTTACTTTCACTGGTAGATTCAAGAATAGTAATTTTTTGAATAGCATTTTCAACCAGTTTTGGAAAGCATTCAGCACTTATCAGTGAAAAGAAAATTCATTTTCTAGGAGGCATATAAAGATATCTTGGGACCAAAGACCCACCATCTTTTCCCAATGCAATGATACAGAAAAGAATTTAATAATTGGTAATGGAGTAATCACTAATGTGTACACAATTTTGCTGTTTACAGTAGCATTTGCTTTAAAATCTTTCTTTTCTTTATTTTTGTTTTTGTTTTTTTTTGTTGGTGTTTTGGAGGATGTGGGTCACAACTGGTGGTGCCTGAGTAGGGGTTACTCCTGGCTCTGTGCTCAGAAATTGCTCCAGGCAGGCACAAGGGACCATATGGGAATCCAGGTTTCGAACCACAGTCCTTCCTGGATAGGCTGTGTACAAGGCAAACACCCTACCACTGTGCTATCTCTCTGGCCCCTAAAAGTGTTCTGATTGCAAATTAAATGGTTCAAATGCCTTATAAGTTCATTAATATAAATATTAATTTTTAATTTTCTCTGTAGAAATATAATACCTATGAGAGAATATAAATACCTTTAACTTTAATTTTCCAACTGCTTATTAATTGCTCTTTTAGGTTATTGCACTAATATAACCTACTAGAAGTTTAAAAAAATTATAAGTTACCTATATTTTTTCTAAGAATTAATATTGTAATATCTTTTGATGAATAGATGCCTATAAACTATGTTACTTTAAATTTACATTTTTCTGATTGTTAATGAACCTAATCATCATTTATATAATTGTGAGTTGGCTTTAATTTTTCTATTATAATTATTCTTTACTTACTTGACAATTGTTACTGGTATCTAAGATTAAAAGTTCTTTATATTAATCCTAATTGTTACAGCATTTCTAAAAATATTCAGTCTTCCATTTGTCTTTTTATATGCAATGTTATGATGTCAATTAATCATAAGATTGTGCTTTATGTGTCTTTTTTCTTTTACTTTTGGTTTCTTTTAACTTTGGGACTATATGTGACAGTATTCAAAACTTAGTTTTGACTGTGCTCAGGGATAGCTCCTGGCTGTGCTCAAGTAATCATATGTGGTGCTATAGATAGAATCTATATCTGCTGGGTGCAAGGCAAGTGCACTACTCATCATAGAATCTCCCAGGACCTTTGTGCCTTTTTCTTTTAAAGATATCTTGAATTTATATCATGCATAAACACAATATTACATTTTCTTCTATTTCCTATAAATAAATATGATATTTATTTCTCTTTAAATTTATTTTGGTATTTGATGCGTGATCAATGATAAGATATTCAGTCTTTATCAGTGCCCACAAAATGTCTTCTCTTTCTTCTGAAACCTTACATACTGCTTTGTCACAGAATCAATATACTATTCCTGTCTCTAATGTGTGGTCTACAATAAGAGAATGCCACAAATTTTTAGTCTCCTATTTTACAATTTTGAAGAATGCGATATCCAAGATTAAGATACCAGAAGATGGGGCCGGGTGGTGGCGCTGAAGGTAAGGTGCCTGCCTTACCGTGCTAGCCTTGGACGGACTGTGGTTCGATCCCCTGTGCCCCATATGGTCCCCCAGGCCAGGGGCGACTTCTGAGCGCATAGCCAGGAGTAACCCCTGAGCGTCACTGGGTGTGGCCCAAAAACCAAAAAAAAAAAAAAAGATACCAGAAGATACAGTATCTAATAATAGTCAAATAATGAGTTTAAAGATGGTTCTCTTGGTTCTCTTCTCACTGCTTGCTTAAGTGATGAATGGTCACTAGGAAAGTTCCAATGCAGCTAACTATAGCGCCTTTTATGAGACCACTGATGCTATTCATAAGGAATCCATTATTATAAACTAACCATTTTCCAAAAGCTCACCTACATATCATACATTTAAGGTAAGGTTTTAAATTTTAAATTTTGAGGACACAGAAACATACAGTTTATAACACAATCTCTCCAGGTTCTTTGTGTAATATTAGACATTCTGTTTCATATGAGAAAAGGAACAATATTTTTTTAAGCATCTACCTGCACTACTTTGAAAGCACTCTGTAACTAATGATCTCCCAACATGAGCGAACAACCTTTTAGATAATACAGAAAATAAGTATGGACCTAAAATATATTTTAGGAAATGGATCTAAAATATAATTTGGTTTATTTAGTTGGATGTTACAGATACCTTTGTGAGCAAAAGATCATATGCTAAAACTAGAGGTAGGTATGCAAAATCAATGTTTTAATAAATCAAACTTTTATTTTCATACTTAAACTATGAAGCAATATATTAAGCCGTGGAAAGAAAAAATAACAATTGACAATAGAAAAGAAGAAAATATACATTGACTAAGTTATATTTTGTGCTACATATGAGAGGAAGAAGATGGATGTATATTAATCCCTAGATTATAAAAACATCTAAGAAGGATGTTCCCTGGGAATGAATGTACTGGTAAATAAAATAAAAACATCTAATCTACTTTCTTCTTCTTTATATCTACTTTTTCATTTCAACATATAATCAATATTTTTCCAATAATATATTTAAGTACCATGGTTATAAACATGTTTGTAAACATGCTTTTAATGACTAATCTGCTTTCTATATTCTCATTCTAAATTGAAATTCTCTACATGAGGTCTCTCTAAAATTTAGTATATCAACATTCTTCAATACAAGTACTTATAGAAAGAGTAAGGACATAGAAATTCAATCCTCAGTATATACGACATTGCATCTAAATAGTTAAAAATTCACAAGGGGACAACCTGCTATAGGTATTGAGATGATATGGTGTCTAATTTTTCAAGCTGTACATACCAGAGCTTCATATCTGGTATACTTCTAAAGCCTACAGGTTCTCATCATTTTGTATTGACATTCAATTATCAGGCCAAGACAAGATTTTATAACTCATTCTATTAAATTATTCCATTTTCAAAACCAGAATTAATCACATGACTCAGTAAAGTCTTGACATTTTATGTTCACGTCAATTTCTTCATTTTAATTGTAATCTTCTTGAGTTAACCTATACCTCATACCTCGTTCAATTTTAGATCTCTACAGAATCTTTAGGCATGACTTACAGATAATATTATTTTTATTTGCTTCATAATTATACGCTGAATCACTTTGAAAAACTGTAGCTATACTGGTCTTTAACTAATATAACTCATACCACATTATATGTTAATTATAAAAACCTATTTTGATTGAAAATATTTCATATTTTCAAAATGTAAAGTGGTTTTACCAAGGAAAAAGTGAGCATACACTACTTATAAAAGCACATGTAGATAATATATGTATTCTTTTTTAAATTTCCAGTAAAATATTCACATTACCTAAATCTGATTTAATTAATAAGACACTTTCTATGTATGAAATATCATATTTTAACCATTTGGAAAATATTTTAACATATTTTCTAATATCTTATGTTTGGAAAGGTAAAACTAGTAATCTTATGAGAGGATACAGATTTATTTTTGATAAGACTGTAAATGGAGGAGATATAAGATCTTATTAGCACTAAGTTATATGTCTAGCTTGATCCTTCACACCACATAATTCCTTAAATTTTTCCCTTGAAGCCTTGGATCTTGCCATAAGCTACTGCCATAATGGTGAAGATTCGTTAAAAAGTCTCTTAAACTCTGAGAATCACTTGAGAGCCCCCCAAAATGTAGATTGAGGTAACCTTCAGAAAGGAAACATTATAATAAGTTTGAAAAGCTTTAAGATATATATAATTAACATTTCTGCCCCCTTAGAATGTATATAATAAAATAATAAGATATGTATAAAAGTTTATTCATTATAAATATTACACATTTCCACCACTGTAATCTTCACATCGTGGCATGAGCATTCTCCAATCTTAAATAAAAGCCCTTTGCTATATTTAATTAAAATCCAATTATATTTTAATGGCTATTAAATGGCATACTGGTGTACCATAATTTTATTTTCATTAAGAAGTAAACATTGAACTTATTTTTATATATTTATCATGATAAACATTTTAAAATAAATGTCTTTTCTGCATATGTTTCAAAAGGCACAAAAATGTCAATGGGATCAATAATATATACTCAGGTAATTGATACATATAACCAAATTACTTTTTAACTTTCTCTAAATCTTCTTATCTAAACTCTTACTAGAAGTATAAACATGAATCTATTATATTTAGTCACCTCTTCATGACCTCCTCAGTAACAGTAAACTTTTTTGGGGGGCCACACCCAGTGACGCTCAGGGGTTACTCCTGGCTATGCGCTCAGAAGTCACTCCTGGCAGGCACGGAGGACCATATGGGAACTGGGGGGGGGGGGGGGGGGGATCGAACAGTGGTCCATCCTGGGCTAGCGCAGGCTAGGCAGCAGGCACCTTACCTCCAGCGCCACCGCCCGGCTCCCAGTAACAGTAAACTTTTATTTTTATTATTAATTTATTGAGCTAACATTAGTTTATAACAGTGAAAATATGTCAATAATCCTCTACTATAGTCCAGAGAATCCTTCACTAAGAGGAGGGTGGAAAGGGTCAACTTTCTTGGTACTACTGTAAAATTCTAAGAAATTGTTTTCACTGGACATGTTGTTCTCTTCTCTTTTCAAATACTACAGATGAGTATTCCATTCAGTAATTGTCTTTCTCATCTGATTTATTTATCATAGTATAATGTACTTAAGTTATATACATGTATTTAAAAGGAAAACCTTATGGGCTGGAGAAAAAGTACAGAGAATAGGGCACATGCCTCACACGCAATTGACCGTGGTTTAATCCATGGCACCCCTTGTAGTCCTCAAGCACCAACAGGAGCAGTTCCCCAATGAAGAACCAGGTAAAAGCCTCCACATCACCGGCCCCAAAGAGCAACACACAAGAAAGTGTAAAACCTTATATTTTCTCATTGCTTTGTAGTATATTATTGTGCTTAAATATACAACAAATTACTTATCCACTTGTATCTTATTAGCTGCTTGGATTGTTTACAAATCTTTGCTATTGTAAATAGTGCTGCAAGAACATATGTTTGCATAATTCTTGAATTAATGTTTTTTTGTGTTCATGGATGGATGTCATGAAATTATTGAATTTTATGGTAGTTCAATTTTTAATTTTTTAACACATCTCCATACTGTGTTCTATAAAAGTTGTACAGTTTTGCATTCAACAGTAAAATGAGGCTTCCTCTTATCCACAGTCCACTTCTTGCTTCTGGTCTGGTTTTTCAAATGGCCACTCTTACTGATGTGAGTTGATAGCTCATTTCTTTTTATTCAGGATTGCTTTAGCTATTGCTTGAGTGTTGTGGTACCATGTCCTTAAAAAATGCCATAGGAATTTTTATTGTGATTGCACTTAATCCATCTAGTGCTTTTGGTAGGATGGTCATTTTTAAAATGTCCTTTCCTGTTCTTGAACATGGAGTTATTTTTTTTTTATTTCTCCATGAGGACTATTACTTTGAAGTTGTTATTAGGGAATTTAGAAAGCTCTGATGTGCTTGGATTCCATTCCAGGTTTTGTGTTCATCCATCAATGCAGGTGAAAACCTCTGCTTCTGTGCCTGGAAAGCCATGAAGACTAGAATTGAGTTTCTATGATTACTGAAAAAGGACTCTCCTGAAATGCTGAATATGATATTAATTTTCAATTATTGGGAGAAGCAATTTTTCCTAGAGCCAGTCCTCTACTGCCGTTGCTTTTTGTTGTTTTTGTTTTTGTTTATTTTTGGAAGTGCCTAGGGCTTACTCCTAGCTCTTAGGCACAGGGATCACTGCTAGAAGGGTCTGGGACCATTTTTTTTTTTTTTTTTTGCCAGAGGTGGAACCAAATCAGCTGAATGCAAGGCCTATCTTTCTGGCAGTTTCGATTAGATAACACTAAGTACTAATAAAGAAACCAAAAATTGCAAAGTGCCACATAATCAATTGTTAATTTCTAAATGGAATTTGAAAGCATGTGGTCACTAGGTTTTTTTTTATAATTCTTGAATTAATTTAAAAATGAACAAGTCATGTCTCGACCATTTTTTATGCTTGCTTGCCAATCAGCAAGATTGATGGATTCTGAAAAATAAAAAAAGCTAACCACTTTCCTGATTTCTTCTTAATCAAGGTATTTACTTGTCATTTCATCTCATCCATTTAGTTTAATCAACCCACCTTGTAGTGTATCTGAGTCTCTTACCTATTCTGTGAATCAATGTTTATAAGCAAAACAGTAAGTGCCCTATCCAACAAATCTCCAAATTTTTAAAGCAAGTTATGAAAACAGACATATACATGATGTTAGCTCTTTAAGCAAAAAATTGTTTAAAATGAAACTATTTGTGAATAGCAATATTATCTATTTAATGTGTGCTAGGTGGCTGTCACATGTCTAACTTCTTAGACTGCCACACTAAACCTATAAAAAAAAGGCACTATTAGTCTAATTCACTTTGGAAAATGTAAAAAATAGATTTTTAATATATCCTGAGGATATTTTTGTAAGTAATTTAAAAAATTAAATCAATATATATTCATGGTATTTTGATTAGAATACTTGAAGTCTTTATTTTGACATAAAGAACTTCTCAGACTAGATATTGAAAAATTGTTAATTCTGTAGAAAGATAACAGTTCCCTGCAGCTAACCACAGTTAAAAGTAAAAGTTCTATAATAGTGTTTGCAAAAGCGCTTCATTAGAATAAACCTTAGTCTGCTTTTATCCTTAAGAAACCTTTAGAACAAGAGTTCTGCCTTTATGCTCTCAGAGAATGATTGCAATGGAGTCAAATAGCTCTAGCCATGTTGAAGAGACCTGGAAAAGACTAATTAATATAGCTTTAGTTGAACCTATACCCAAACAGTATGTATATAATACATATATATGTTATATTTCTATATATGTATATATACTTAGACTTTATAATTTAAGATATCATCTTTAAATTTACATACCACCTGTCATGATTAATAGTACTTTTAAATAATATGATTTGCTTTAATAATTTTTGAAAAACATTTATAATAGCTATAGTATAATATTTGCCACATTTACTCATAAATATCAAGACTGAATTGAGAAAACTAATTTTGTAAACTGAAAACTATACCTGGGGTTGGAGCAAAAGCATAGTGATAGGGCATTTGTCTTGCATGTAGCCAACCTGGAACTAATGAAGGTTCAATCCTGGCATTCCACAGGGTCCCTGAGCCTGCCATGAGTGCTTTCTGAGCACAGATCAAGAAGTAATCCCTGAGAACCATCAGGTGTGGTCAGAGGAGAGGAGAGGAAAGAAGAGGCAGAAGAGGAGGGGAGAAGATGGGGGAGAAGAGAGGGAAGAGAAGAAGAGAGGAGAGGAGAGAAAAAGGAAAGAGAAAAAAGAAAGGGAAAGAAAGAAAGAAAG
>PVKC010000714.1:0-60600 GCA_004027635.1 Crocidura indochinensis
AAAGAAAAAGGAAGAGAAAGGAAGGAAGGAATAAAAAGAAAGAAGAAAAGATAAATGTCTACCAGGTACATAGGAGGGAGATTGGGGACATTGGTGGAAATGTACACTGGATGAAGGGTGTTGTACATTGTATGTCTGAAACTCAATCATGAACAACTTTGTAATTGTGTATCTAATAGTGATTTGATTAAAGACTTTTTAAGTATAATTTTGTAATTTTTGTTTTATTATGTACTTTTGATGTCATATCTAGGAAAATGTTACCAACTCAAGATTAGAGAGACAAACTCCTGTGTATTCTTTCAAAACTTCTACATGTTTGGCTCATAATTTTACAATAGACATAAATCAATTTTCTATGAATTTTTATATATACTCTGATTTAGAAGCCCAAAGTTATATTCTGCATATGGTTTTTCTACCTTTGTTTGTTGAAAAAATAAAAATACTTTTTATTTATTAAATATTTACTTCACTAAGGGCCAGAGAGTTGGTACAGTGGGTAGGGTGCTTACCTTGCACATGGATGAACCAAATTTAATCCTTGACATCTCATCGTGTTCCTGAAGAACTCTCAGGATTCCTGAACACAGAGTCAGGAAGCAATCCAGAGTACCGCCCTGTGTGGCCCATAAAGCATAAAAACAAAATTGCATTACAGGCATTACTAAAATATTAAATAGATTTTGCATATAAATATTAGTACTATACTTTTACTCTTTCTAAATGTCCTTTCTTATTTGAATATTTTGTTTACAACTCTCTTATAGTTTAGAATTACTATTGTAAATAAAAAAATTATTAGCCCTTGGGTCTGGAGAAATAGCAGCGCAGATAGGACACTTGACTTTACAGTAACTGACCCAAGTTAGATCCCAGAAACTTCATATTTCTCCCCAAGTACTGCTAGACATGATTCCTGAACTCAGAACCTCAGCACTACCAGGTGTAGTCCCCTAAAAATGAGCTCTCAAATATTTCTTTTATTTTCAAATATTTTGAGAGGCCATTTTGGGTTTCTTAATGTTTATTTAACTTTAGGCTGGCGAGTTAAATTCTACCCCCCAAAAAAGAAATTTTTTAGGAATTGCATTGAATTTGTTTTCTTTTGATTTTGTTTCCTGGTGTCACCCCCAGCAGTACTTGAACTTATTCCTTTTTGTTTTGTTTCGGCTGGGTTTGGTTTGGGATTTTGTTTGTTTGTTTGATTTTTATTTGCTTTCTTGGGGGCCACACTCCTAGAGGGCTCAGGGGACGATAGGGGATGCCCAGGATCAAACTCAGATTTGTCACATGCAAGGCAAGTCTTAACTATCTCTATGGACTCTGATTGAATTACTGTTTCAATTATTTTGCTTTCAGCATGAAAAATTTCCTCAGTTCTTACTATAAGGTGGCTTACTAGCAACAATAACCCAAATTTATGTTTATTTGAGAATACTTTTATTTTTACTTCTTCTTTTTTTTTTTTTTTTGGTTTTTCAGGCCACACCCGTTTGATGCTCAGGGGTCCTGGCTAAGCACTCAGAAATTGTCCATGGCTTGGGGAGACCATATGGGACACCGGGGAATCGAACCACGGTCCTTCCTTGGCTCGTGCTTGCAAGGCAGACATCTTATCTCTAGTGCCACCTCACCGGCCCCCATTTTTACTTCATTTTTAAAATAAAAAAAATATTATTTAATAGTTTTCACTCTTTTGTCTCCACTATTTATGATAAAAACACCCTTATTATATAAATACTCATATACAATAAGTTATGTCTTTTTCTGCTCTGAAGAATTTTCTTTTTTATTTCAAATATTGTTTGATGATTATGTCTGTTGTTTTTCTAATTTATTTACATTTTGTTGAACACTTAGATATAATTTTAAATATAAAATAGGAAATTAAACCCATTGTTTCCTGCTTTTATTCTTTTATTTATACTTTTATTCTTTAGTTGCTTTCTCAGTACATATGTTGGAGTATATAAAGCTAGTCTCAAATTTTGTAGACAGTTTCTTTTTCTTTATTATTTTTAATGTTACTCAAATTACCTAATCTTTATTGATTTATGTTTGTTTGGTTTTTGGTTTTTGATCACACCAGGCAGCACTCAGGGGTTACTCCTGGCTCTGCACTTAGAAATCACTCCTGGTAAGCACGAGGACCATATGGAATGTCGTGATTCAAACCACTGTCTGTCCTGAACCAACTGTGTGCAAGACAAGCTCTTTATCACTGTGCTATCTCTCTGCCCTTGATTTATTTTTAATTTCACTGATTCTTCCATTTTTTCCTCATGGTTTTGCAATATTTTGGGTGAGAGAAAGAAAGATTAACAGTCACTTTCAAGTTTTAGAGTTGGGTAATTTGTATTTGATATAAGATTTTCATCTTTATTTGAGACTAAAATGATCTTGATCATAACTTTAACCTTTGGAAAATATCACTGATCATTATATTATGGGTCTCTTTATTAATAATATACTTTAAGATTACTTTTAGTCAAATATGCAATTTTTTCTAATTATTCATTGCTGATTTCTGCCAGCAACAACCTGTTTGAATTAGGAAATAATAGATTATCACTAGGCTAATTTTACATTCAATGAAAATATGCCTATTTGGAAGTGTGCTTATCAAAACTGAAATTTGTTTATTTTACTATGTAGATCATTAAGAATTTAAACATAGTTACACAAGCTTCTTCTGGCATCTTCTCCATCTTAATTCTTAATTCTAGGAAATGTAGTTTTCTAAAAATGCAAAAACCACATTCATTGTAGAATGTTCATCTGATTTCTTATGTATATATAGTTACGGATTTTGTGATTTTGAGAGATTTTACAGAACACAGTCCAAGAACATTTTTATGGTCTCTATAAACTTAGTAGTATTTTCTGAAAAACAAACAAATAAATAAATAAATAAATAAACAAAAAATAACATTTCTGGTCAGTGATAAAATTAAGCAACAGCATATGCTATTTTGTGAAGAAAACATCAATAGGAAAAGTGAAATTTTAATGTGAAGATTTTTTTTTTTTGGTTTTTTGGGTCACACCTGGCAGTGCTCAGGGGTTACTCCTGGTTCTATGCTCAGAAATTGATCCTGGCAGGCACCGGGGGACCATATGGGGCACTGGGATTCGAACCGATGACCTTTTGCATGAAAGGCAAATGCCTTACCTCCATGCTATCTCCCAGGCCCCTAATGTGAAGATTTAAATTACTATAAAAATATACAACTAAATAAAAATGACTGGAGGTTTGTATATCTTGGTTATTGTCATTTCTGACTAGTAGAAGAGAAATAAATTTCTATCTTTGTTGCTATGTCCTAATAAGATGAAAATAAGGGCCAGAGATATAGCATGGAGGTAAGGCATTTTGCCTTTCATGTAGAAGGAATGTGGTTTGAATCCTCGCATCCCATGTGGTCCCCTGTACCTGCCAGGGGCAATTTCTGAGCACAGAGCCAGGAGTAACCCCTGAGCACTGCCGAGTGTGACCAAAAGAAAATAAAGCAAAACAAAAAAAAGATGAAAATAACTTTAATTAATAGGCACAATGACTATAAATTAAAATTTCTTTGATTGAGAATTAAATAGGTTGTAAATTAATGAATTAACTAGGTCAGAATTAACTAGATTATTCTATATATTTCACTTGCTTTTTAATTTAGCTATGTTATTATGATATGAATATATACTCATTAGTTAAAAGTACAATTAATATCTTATTATGCTAGTTTTATAAGGAAATGTTATTTTTACAGACCAATTCATTGTTGGAAAAATAGGTAAAATGCAAGAAAATTAAAATATGTTCTCTCTAGTGAAGGCATATATTTTAGTAGCTTTGTGTGCTTATAAATATTTAAAGCATTAAATCGTCTGATATGCAAATGCATTGTTTATTATTGGATATTTTATTTACTCTTTAAAATTAAATAGAAGAACTTTTATAAATTAATTTGAAACTTTCCAGATTCAAGTTAAACAACAAAGGTCACAAAAATGTAGAATGCTTTTACCCATATGAAACTAAGAAACCAATTTGCATTTTTATACGGCACCTATTTGTTTTATATTTTTTAACCATGTGGTTAAAAATAAGCTTTACCTTATATTAGAGCTACTCTTGCCTGTTTTGAGGCCAGAAAGGAAAATGTGTTTTTATTGATAAAACAACTCTAAGTTGGAATTCTTCAAGTCCCTAAGAAATCATTGGTGTTTCAGAAACAGACCATAAAATCTATGAGGGTAGCTACTATTTCATGATGTTGACATGTGTCATTTTAAAACAAGATAGTTCTAATTCTCATGTGGTTGTAAGATTATATGGTTAAGTCTCTTTTGGTAAAGGTAGTATTTGGGTGTTGTGATGTCTGCCCCAAGGTGAATGATTACAGGGAAACTTGTCTTGGCTCCTTATACCAGCTTAGTCTGTGTTTTCTTCCTCAATCACCATGTGGCTATTCATTCAGGATCCAGCTTTCATGAATAAAGTCAGCAGTAATTGTGAGTTAAATTTGTGATGGTGAAGTTCCACTGAACATTCTTTCTTTCGTTCTCTGGTAGCACAATTTCCTTACCTCTAGCATAACTGTAAAACTATCCATTCAGGATTCATGTAAAGTAGCATATTTTATATAACCCAGCACCCACATCTCAGTAGCTTCAACCAAAAGAAATTATGTATTGCTGATACTCCATAGTCATTATGGACTGCCCAGAGATGATGGTCAAAATTATTCTCACTTGGATCTGAGGCTAAGAAAGTAACACCATCTAGAAACTTATCAGTTACCATGTCAGAGTAAAGCAAAAGAATGATTGATTTATTTACTGTTATTTGAAAACATGTCCAAATAGCTATTCATCATATTTTATTTGTTAAAATAAGTCATAAAACCCCACAAAATATCTGAAAATAGTAATTTTGCCATGTTTCTGGAAAGAGAATCATCTTTGCTGAGTAGATTTCATAACAACTTCAGTCCCTCTTTACTTCCCCAATACCTCACATGAAAAGTTATAACTGTATTATGAAAACATAATTTAAAATGTAAAAATTAACTTCCAGGCTTATCTATATGAGAATAATAGCAAATAATAACACATAGAAGTAGCCATTAAGCTTTGATTTGGGGACATAAAAGGCATTGGTCAGGGCTTACACCTTGTTCTAAGCTTATGTATCACACCTGGTGGGACCCAGGGGGTAATATGGGGTACAGCGGATTAAACTCAGGTCAGCCCTGTGCAAGAAAAATACTACCTACTGTACTATCTCTTCAGCCCAAGCATTTGTCATTTATATATATGTACATATATATATGACAAATATATATATATATATATATATATATATAAATTAATTAGCAGTAAAAGTTTCTCAAATCATTCCAAGTGTTCCAGTATTTTAGTAGTGTTTTGGATGTTTGGGAATAAGAATAGAATATTTTATGTTAACTATTTATCATAAGGGGCTAGAAGACACCATACTTTTACCCCAAACAAAGAAGTTCCCCCAACTTCCTCTTTCCTTTTCACCTATGCCTTTGATATGTACAAGTCCACCTGGATCTCACTCAACCCTCAACCACCCAGTTGAATTTGTACTGGGAGAATTAAAAAAGTCAATCTGGTTTGTAGTGCAGTAAGACCACGAAACAAGAAGCCAAATGACTCCATGCTTCTTTCCTGATGGCTTGGTTTATTAATTCTTTGTGGTTACCTCCTTCAGACCTGTTCACCTGGGGTTGGAAATACTGTGTGGGGGGTGATTTCACAGTAATGAATTAAAATATTACAGCTTTTTGGTGAGAAAGCATATGATATTTCAGATGGTATGCCTTATCCTTGAGAAATGTTCAGTAGATGTGGAACTTTGTCTTAAAATACTCCGTACATACAGTTTTCTATCAATGGTTAAGCCAAAGCTTCTGTTGCTGACTTTCATCACTGAAGGATCAATAGTTTCTACATAGTAGCCTTGAATTTGAGAAGGAAATTTACCTGTTTCTTCCATCACAAGTTCTTTCATTCATTTCTATTCTTCTTCCTGACTCAGCAGTATTGATATTCAACTTATTTTCCTTTATGTCCAAAATTTGTTCCAAATTTTTCCCTCTTCAGTTGCTTTATGGCAGTTGTTTTAATTCTTACATTCAGGCTTCTCATTAAGACTATGTGCGCCTTCATAGACAGAGCACTCCCCTTCACCAGTGCAGCATTCCCACCATCCAAATGTCTCCCATCTCCCTCCTCCCACAACCCCTGCCTGTATTTGAGATAGGCATTCTACTTCTCTCACTCATTAACTTTGTCATGATGGTTGTTAGTGTAGTTATTTCCCTGGCTGCATCACTACTCTTTTTGGTGAGCTTCATGTTGTGAGCTGGTCCTTCTGGCCCTCCTCTCTCTGTCTCTGGGCATTATTACAGTAATGTCTTTAATTTTTCTGGAAACTCATGGATGGGTGAGACTTCTGTGTCTGTCTCTCTCCCTCTGACTTGTTTTACTCAGCATGGTAGATTCCATGTCCATCCACGTATCAGAAATTTTCATAACTTATTCTTCCTGACGGTGCAGCACTATTTACAATAGCCAGAATTTAAAAACAGCCCAAATACGTGACAACAGATGAGTGGCTAAAGAAGCTCTGGTACACAATGGAATACAATGCAACCATGAGGAAATATAAAACGGAGTTTTCCTGTACATGAATGGACATGGGAACTGTTTTACTGAGTGAAGTGAGTCAAAGTGAGAAGGGTGAACGCAGAGTAGTCTCACCTGTGTGATTTGGGAAAAATAAAAGACATTATTATTGTTGTTGTTGTTGATGATGCTGCTGTTGTTGTTGTTGTTGTTGTGATGATATCCAGGGGAGGTAGAGATGAGGGCTGGAAGGACTGGTCCATGGTATGGAGCTTACCACAAAGAGTGGTGAGTTCAATTAAAGGGACGACTACATTAACAACTATCATGACAATGGTAGTGAGTAAAAGACATTGAATGCCTGTCTCGAATACAGGCAAGGGGCCAGGAGAAGGGAGTTGGGGTCATTGGTGGTGGGAGTGTTGCACTAGTAAAGGTGGGTGTTCTTTTTGTGGTTGAAACCCAATTACAAACATGGTTGTGGTCATGGTGCTTAAACAAAGATATATTTAAAAATAAAATAAAATATAGATAAAAAAAACTGTGTACCTACAAAATTCTCTTGTGTTTGTCAATACTATACTCTATCATTTTTTCAGGTTGATTTATCTCATAATACAAACTATATTATAGTCATCAAGAATTTTTTAAAGTAGCCTGATTTCATGATTTTAAGCACTCTAATTGTTCAGTTTGTAGCATTCATTTTGAAGAGAATCCTAACCCAGGGTGAGTCACTTATCTTCCTTTATTTTACAGGATAATATTTTCTCTCTTTCTCCTTTATCATATTTCTAAAATATACTGATTTATTTCACTTACACACAAATTTAGGTAAAAAAAATCTCATAAATGCTTAAGATTATTTCAAAGTTTTAAAGATTCAACATGGATCAGTGGAAAGGCACAAATTTTGCAAGTTGGCTACACAGAAGTTCAAGTTCTAGATTAAAAATTATGAATATTTGCTCTTGATCAAATAAATGCACCTTATTAACATATATTTTATGGAGAGATTTAATAGCAATAAGGATAGACTTTTGCTGTTAGTGAGTGACTAGATCAAGATTGAGCTAAATCTCCAAATAGGCCATTTTACATTAACTTTTGATGTTAAGTATATTTGTATAAAGGATTCTATCCAATACTCTGATTTCCTCTAGGATTTAAAGATGATAGACTATTCTATGTAGAAGCATAAATATTAGTATGAAAATTACTATATGAGGATAGAATGAAAGTTGTTAATGTGTAAATTACAGACTTGGTATTAAGTAAGAATAGAAGGAAAATATTATGAGAAGTACAATGAATCCAAAAAAAAAAAAAAAACAAAGTAAAGCAATATCATCAGGTTAAGAATCCCTTGGAAAAGGACATAGAAGGTTGTTATTCCCTGGGCTTTTTGGTTCCATATGGTTCTCAAGTTCTAATTATATCAATATATATTATACCAAAAAGTTTTTCATATTCAATACACATCAAATATTTAATCTTTTCAGTCAATACCCTCTTAGCTTCCTTCAGTAATAAACCCAAATAATCTCTAGGATTTCTTTCTCCTCCTCCACTTCTTCCTCTTCCTCCTCCTCCTCCTACTATGCCTCCTCCTCCTCCTCCTCCTTCTTCTACTCAGGATTACTTCTGGTTCTGCACTCAGAAATTTCTCCTGGCAGGCTCAGGAGAACATATGGGATCCCAAGGATCAAAATTGGGTTGGCCACATGCAAGACAAATATACTACCTGTAAGTGCTCTCACTCAACCTTCTATAATTTCTTGAAACAAAATAAAAATGTCTTAACAGTTCTAATATGCGATCTTTACTGATAAATTGTGATGAAGACTCACTTGTTAATAATAATGAATTATTATTCTTTCAAAAAATTAAAAAGTAATAGAACTTATGGGTTAAAATTAGCATGACTGTATTTTTAAATCAATTCATTACTTTAGCATATTTTCAGAAATAAATAGCACTAGTTTACCTTGTAAAAAGAGAGAAGAAAAGACAGTCCAAAATCTTCATTTTGTTTCTAACCTAAATTCATATGGGCTTAAGTAACATGTTACTGTTGCATCTTGTGAAAATGGAGAATTGTTAACTGCACTGAAGTAAGAACAATACTTAAGTGAATTATATAATTAAATTCTGCATCCTAACACTCTATGAATTTATAGGCTCTATTGTGTAATTAGTTTACAAAAGAAAGAGTACTGGAGTTATTTACGACAGATGTTCACCTAACTTAAAACAGGGAGAGTATATTTACTTCTATGTAGTTATTACAATGTAATTAAAACCATAAAACCACCTTATCTGAATTTCAAAGCCAAGGCATGTTTTTCTTTCTTAGGCCTTCTTGACTGCATTACTCTCCACTGATCATACAAGGATCATAGGAGAAGACCACAGGTCGGCCACTGTGAACTTGCCAGATATTTTAGTCAGGTTGTATTTTATTATTATTATTTTTTTTTGGTATTTTTGGGCCACACCCGGTGAAGCTCAGGGGTTACTCCTGGCTATTCGCTCAGAAGTCGCTCCTGGAAGGCACGGGGGTCCATATGGGGAACCGGGGGATCGAACCGTGGTCCGTCCTAGGTTAGCGCAGGCACCTTGCCTCCAGCACCACCGCCCGGCCCCATATTTTATTATTTTGATCTCCTTTTTAAAGGGTTAATAAGGTAACTTTCTGAAAAGCTATATGGTTGTTGGAAGAAATAATCCTAGGATATAGCCAACATTAAACCTTTTGTGTCTATATTCCAGTAATAGTTGGTAATGAAAAAGGTAGTTCTGTCCAAAGGTGTTTTAGAAAATATGAATATTATGTAGAGACAATCTGTGTATCAATTGCTGTTATTATCTTTAGAGAGTGAATAATAAAGGTGTAACATTATTCTAACATTCATAATTCCTTAGACTATATGACTGAACATGTTTTTAAAATGTGAATGTGGAACATTCAACCATTTATATCGTGACTATTATTTATGCCTTAGTATATATAGAAATAGTTGTGGGCTGCCTACTCTCTCTGGCTTATCTACTGGAGAAAAAGTTCTTACCAGGAATAGGGGAATTTTCAGAAAATGTAAACTACCTTTTCACTCAAAGAATGTCAAGTGCCCAGATGTCAAAAGTTTGCTCCAATCAATTCAGCTCATTCCTCCCACAATCATTTGCTTGTTATAAGAGATTTCCTACTACCCTATAATGGCTCACTTGGATCAGAGCAATATTACACAGGGATTTGACAACATGTGCAAACTCTTTGTGAATTAATTTTCAAAGTCATTTGTGACTGGTGTCAATTTGGTAACAGTGCTTTATTTTCATATTTGTAAGCTCAAGGTCTAGGGCTTGGGGATTGTTAATTTTTAAGAAATTCTTCAACAACTCAGAAAACAAAATATTGAGAACATCAAAATATTAGAGTTGAAGCAGGAATAGAGAGGGGTTAAGGAAGGCAAAAGAGTAAAACAAAACAAAACAGGGAGACATAAGAATTTGGGGTTATGAGGTTGACTTTTTGACTCTGTAAAGAACTCCTGATGACAACATGATTTTATAATAAAACTTAGGTCTAAAATCTGCCTCATTCAAGGACTCCAAAGACTCACAAAAAATGAGAAAAAATTCAAGTGTAAATGTGGCACTTATTATAAACTATATACACCATTTATGCAACAAAATTTATTTTGTAGTCACATTATGCAATAAGTAAGTTAAACTGGAAACAAAATATTGGCTAATGCCTTAAAATTACTTTTAAATGTTCTAAAATATAAACTGAACTACAGAAGAGACCATTTACAGTTTAATTTTTGTTGCAGTCATTTTGAAAATCTCAAGGAACAATTTTTAAGTCATCTGCATTGAGTAAAAAGCAGTATAAAGTTAAAGAAATATAATTTGGCAAAATATCCAGACAATTCTCAAGGTACCCAGAGACTAGTCCAAGTGATACTGAGCAACTGAACCAGAAGATTCTTGTCCCCAAATGTAATGTTGCTCAATCATAGTGGTACTGAGGGGGCACCTGGACCATAACGTTCATGCTGAGGATTGGAGCATACAATGTCAGGGGTTGACCTCAGGGCCTTTTGAATGTGACACAGGCTCCATCTCTTTGTGCTATATACCTAAGTTTTTGTGGTTATAGATAGTGTCCTTAGGAGATTATGATCTAACATACAGTGGATTATTTTATTCTTTTTTACTAGAGCTTAGAACTCACCTTAGAATTATGCAGAATAGGATTGACTAGCACAATGCTGCTTCAGGGACTGTGGTGTCTTCTTTACATTGTCATATTTTGGGGGAGATTATTAAAGGTATTTTCCATAAATATGACTTATTCCATAAGAAAAACTATAAATAAAATATTTAAGATTAAGAACCAGAGTAATAGCACAGAGGTTGGCTGCTTGCCTTGCATGTAGGAGACCCAGGACTACACATGGTTCCTCAAGCCTGCCAGGGTTTATCCCAGAGCACAGATGTGGATACTTGATGTGTATACATTTTATTTTAATTTTCCAAATGAATATTCAGTTATATTTGAAAATCTTTGATACCAATTTGGTGTCCACTCAACATTATTTTGACCCTAGTGGTCCAAGCAACTATGCATCCTTAAGCCTAACAATTGGACATTCAGACAATATTATTCAAGTACCAAAGGAATGTTCTCCCATTCTATTTGGTACCACCCTCAAATTAAATTAAAAATTAGGTCTACCTTTCTCCCTCTACAAGAATATCTCAAAAGAATTAATGGGAATGCCTATATTTCCTTTGTATGTTTAATACTTCTATAATAATATCTTTTGACATATTTGTTCCAAAATGTAAGGGTAGACTCCTCCATCACTTTTTTCTTTAATAACTTTTTAAAAATTTATTTTGTGTATTCATATATTATATATTAATTAATATTATTATATTACATGACTTCCCCTGTTTTGGTCCTGCTTGGTACCAAAATCTAAAAGAAAAAGTTTTGCCTGGGATAAAAGCTCAGGTCAAAACCAGGCACAGAGATTTTGTAGTCTGTCATTCTTATCCCCAAAAGCATCAGTAATATAATATGGTATCATTCCCTTTTGCAAAGGCATACTAATAAAGGGAAAACTTTATGTACAGAAACAAGTTCTTATTTACTAGGGATAAGAACCCATAATTTTATAATACAGAGGTGCTTCCCATCCTGAACATGTGTCACATAGACCCAACTTAGATACCATGTGATCAGGCAGTTGTCCGCCCAACCCAAAACTCCAGATCCCAGATATAGAACTGATATAGTTCCCTGCAATAGCACCAGGAACAAAACTCCCCTTTGGAAAAATCTAATATTACTTTGGCACCAACTTGCACCAGTTTTTATATGACATCTGAAAACGAGGAAATGGCAACAACTTGATCTAAGAGTAGGTTACCCTATCTCATCATCTAACGCTAAAATGAAATCAGAAGACTTGTCACCCTTTGATCTGTGCAAAAACCAAGATCACTAACTACAGAAGACTGACTTTGACAACCGTGATGGGGCAGAACTTATCCTGGGACCAATAAGAAAGAACCTAGCCTAGGCTTCAGCCTAGGATTTGTGCAAAAACAAAGATCTTTAATTCCAGAGGTCTGACTTTGACAACTGCGACTGAGTGGAACTTCTGGAACCATAATGATTCTATCCTAGGCTTCATCCTAGGATCTGTGCAAAAACCAAGACCACTAATTACAAAAAACTGATTACAACAACAGTGATGCAATAGAATTTCTAGAACCATAAAGAAAGACTCTATCCTAGACTTCGTTCTATGATCTATGCAAATACGACTGATATTTTTTTTCCTTTTTGTGTCACACTGGCAGCACTCAGGGGTTAGTCCTGGCTCTATGTTCAGAAATCACTCCTGGCAGGTTCGGGGGACATTACTTTCATGCTATTTCTCTGGCCTCACAACTGATATTATCATCCACAACTGAGCAGAAAGTTTCCTGACACTATAAAAAGACCTTGGGGTGTGAAAATGACAGTATACCGAATTGCTCCCATGACAGTATACATCAAGGGTGGAGAAACCCTTTATCTCTTAGGCCAAGGGACTTCCCTTTCTAATTGCCTCAAATCTTATTGTGCCTATGCAAAAAAAAAAAAAAAAAAAAAAAAAAAAAAAAAAAAAAAAAAAAAAAAAAAAAAAAAAAAAAGGCACTAAACCTTGTTGTACCAACCCTCCTTCCATTTTTTCTTTTTTTCCTTTTCTTATTTTCATCTTCTCCCCCCTTTTTTCCTCGTTCTCATGGCTGTTATTTGTTTATTTTTAATATGTTTATCTTCTTATTTCCCTTCCTTCTTTTATAACGTCTAGAGTCGGAATGAACTCCTCCAACTTTTTCTTTTTTCTTTTTATTCCCAACAGAACCACACTTTTTTTAATCATTTTTCTCTACCTCATGAATTGAAGGGGGAAAATTGGATGGTACCAGGACCAAACAGTCATATGAACGTTGAGTGAAAATAAAAAATGATCAGACTGAAACAACAAGCCCAAAGTCAATGACAGCAGACTCAATATCCAATCTACGACAAACTACACACAGAAGGGAACAGTTACATTAATAGTTTGGGGGCAAATGAGGGAGATATAGGATGCATGTAGGAAATACGAGTGGAGGGAGGACAACACTGGTGGTGGGAGTAGCCCTGATTCATTGTCACTGTGTACCTTAAATATCACTGGAAAAAATTGGTAATTTATTTTGGTAACAACAAAAATTATTAAAAAAATTAGATTCACCCTCCTTAGTGGTGCCTCTTATCAGTTAATTCATTTAATATGATTTCTGCCTTTCTGTATTATAATTTTGATTCATTATTATACCTAAAGGAAAGTAATTTTGGTTCCTTTTAGTAATTAAAAAGAATAGTTATATAAAATTAGTTTT
This sequence comes from Crocidura indochinensis, assembly GCA_004027635.1. Taxonomy (NCBI): domain Eukaryota; kingdom Metazoa; phylum Chordata; class Mammalia; order Eulipotyphla; family Soricidae; genus Crocidura; species Crocidura indochinensis. The sequence goes on from PVKC010000714.1 coordinate 13,612, forward strand.
ATTATCCTAATATTGTTTTATAAAAATTCCTATCCTTAATATTTCTTAAATACAATTATATTTTTGAAATTTGTTTTTTTTTCTAACAGGAACAGATAAGGACTTTTTCTTTTTCCAAATAAACACTATAGCAATGGTGATGATGCATATTTTAAGCATTCAAGTTAATTTGAGAATTTTCAAAAATCTTACTGAGTTTAACAGTAAACATGTATTACAGTTGCAAACATAAAGTTAATATCCACAAAGGGTCTAGTTTCTTTTAATGCTCATATTATTAAACAAATAATAAATGAAAAGACTACTTCCTATCCCTGATAATTATTATTGTATTTGTTTCCCAAATCACAATACTATTTTTTCTTTCTTTGCTTATTTCTTTTATTTTTTTAAGCTTTGCGGTCACACCTGGTATTGTTCAGGGGTTACTTCTGACTCTGCACATAGGAATATCTCCTAAAAGGATTTAAAGGACAACCTGGGATAGTGAAATTGAACCTGGGTTGTCTGTATTCAAGGCAAACACTCTACATGCTGTACAATCACATGATCACAGTGCTATTTGTATGAGGTCTTAAGTAGTTATATTTTATGGTATATATTATATATTTTATATATATTTTACTATGGTATGCATTACAACAATTTATTTGACTGTGAACCCAAATGTATAGTCTCTACTTTGGGGGCAATTCAAAGAAAGTTGCTGGAACATTTGTATTATATTCTTTCATGAAAATGAACCTCAATTTTTCTAGTACATCTACTCAAGAGTCCTTTTATGTTTTGAACTAAAGCATATTTTAAGGTTTATATGACTGTATATATCTCTATCAGTAATGTGTGCCTGGTCAGGTTTCTTTACATCCTTTCATTAGATAATAATCCTCATCATTATTTTTCATTTCAGCCCTTTTTTTTTGTTTTTGGGTCACACCCAGCAGTGCTCAGGGGTTACTCCTAGCTCTATGCTCAGAAATCACCCCCGGCAGGCTCGGGGGACCATATGGGATTCTGGGATTTGAATCACCATCCTGCATGCAAGGCAAACTCCTCACTGCTGTGCTATCTCTCTGGCCCCCATCATTTCAGCCTTTTCGATAGAATTTTAATGATATTCATTGTGGCTGAAATTTCCCTGTAAATGATGATCAATATCTTCTCGTTATTTACTTGTCATCTGTGCATGCACCCCAGTGGTGAGCAATTATTTATATGTATATTTATTTTCCCAATTATCTATTGGTATTGTTATTTTAATATTGAGTTTTGAGACTTACAAGACTTTTTCTTTTGTTCTAATAGTATATTTAAGAACCATGATTACAAACTTGTTTGTAGTTTGGTTTCTGTCAAAAAAAAAGTACATCCCCATTCACCAGTGCAATATTCCTGCCACATGTGGTCTCCATCTTTCTCCTCTCCCACACTCTGTCGTCTTCGAGACAGGCATTGTATTTCTCTCACTTACTATCATTGTCATAATAGCTGTTGGTGTAGTTATTTCTCTAACTGCTCATCACTCTTTATGGTAAACTTCATACCGTGGGCTGGTCCTTCCAGCCCTCATCTTGATTGTCTCTGTGTATTATTACAATAATGTCTCTTATTTTTCTTAGAACCCATAGATGAGTGAAACTATTCTGTGTCTATTTCTCTTTGTCCATCCATATATGGGAAAATGTCATAACTTTATTTTTCCTAACAATTGTATTCTATTCCATTGTGTATAATTGTGTGTGCAAAGTTATTTTAGCCACGTATCTGTTGTTGGGCCTCTGGGTTATTTCTAAATTACTACTGTTTTTAAAGGAATCAGATAGGGTACAGTGGGTAAGGCACTTGTCTTTCAGGTAACCAATCAGTTTTCAATCCCTGGCACTCAAGTGCAGATTTGCAGAGCTAAGAGTGAAGTTTTGAGTACAGCCCAGTGTGGACCAAAAACCCAAAAGAGAACATGAGAGAGTAAAAGAGCAAGAGAGAGAAACTGACTAAGTCACCAGTCACACTGAGTTCTTCTTCTCTGAAATTTGGGGCAGAAAGATAGTACAGCTCATAGGATAGGATAGCTGGACATAGCCCAGAAAAACGTATATAAAGTTCAAAATAGGTTTGAGTATCAATCATAATTTCTAGATATTTGTTTGTATTAAGAAGTGGTATATAAGAAAGATCATACATGGGAGAAAAGAGAATTATTAAGGGATGGTACAATTTTATATTTGACTTGTAATTACTTTTGAAAGGCGTCATTTCCTATATTTTCTTCTGTTGCTAATGATAAATAAACTTTCATGGGGAGAGGATGGTTCAGCTACACTCCTGGATTTATGATCAGGATCACTCCTGGTAGTGCTCCAGAGATCATATGTGGTGTTAGGTCAACTGCAAGGCAAACACCTTACCTGCTGTCCTTCCTACAGTCTTTAACTTCTTGTTGTTGTTTTTACAAGATTTTTATCTTTTTTTTTTTTTTTTGGTTTTGGGGTCACACCCGGCAGTGCTCAGGAGTTACTTATGGCTTTAGGCTCAGAAATCGCCCCTGGCAGGCATAGGGGACCATATGGGATGCTGGGATTCGAAGCACTGGGCTTCTGCATCGAAGGCAAACACCTCTCCTCCATGATATCTCTCCGGCCCCAGATTTTTATTTTATATCTAAATACATTGTTAAATTCTTTTAATGGTAATAGTTTTGTTTATTTAACTTGAATATTTATCAGTTTGGATAATATCAAATCTTTTCCTTTTATTTCAATATTTGTATCATATATCTAGTGTTTATTATACTGAGCATATATCATAAGTTAATAATGAAAATATATATTTAAATTTTTGAAATATTTTCTGTCCTCTGACATCAAGGATTTTGACATAGATTTTGAAAAGGGACTAGAATGAAAATATTAATTCTAATTTAATATGATTTTATTAAATTGAAAATTTGTATACCTAATTTAAATATCTTTGTTCAATATGTAATTTCTAATTTATTAATATATAAACTATAGGAATACTGACAGTAAGGACAGTAAGGCATAGCACAAAAAGAATTTCTTAAACATAAAAATTGGCCTAAATAAATCAATTGTACTAATAAAAAACCTTTACACTTATAAAGATTTTTCAAAATTTAAAAGAATTTCCTACGTACAACCTCAGTCTGTTTTCAGATCAATTCTGATATGGAAAAAGGCATTAAATTTGTAATATAGGTAAAATCTCATAGAGATTAGGGATAGAACTGATTGTGTAATTTCTCTGGGCCTTTGAATTCCAATACTATAACTTTATTTAATTCTTGTAGCCAGAAATGATAGCTCTTTGGCTTAATGTTCCTGTCATTCTGATTCTCTATTAATTTTTCTTTTATCTACTTTGTCCTCTAAATTTATGTTTAAAATTATTTATTTTTTGATTTCAAGATATAAAACAGATTTTGAACAGCTAAACTTTGTCATGTTCCAGTAGAGAAAAATATAGAATTACCTCAATGTCATAAACTTAGAATATAATGAAGAGTGAACTATATAGGCAAATTACTAAGACTAAAATCAGGTAAATGGAAAGAGGAACTTAAACTAAAACTAAACCTAGAGATGCAGATTTAAGAAAGTTGATTTTTGGATACACTTGAAGGAACAAATAAAATGTGAAGTCTCCACATGAATGAATTACATTATTGAAATGTGAAATGGGATGAGTGAATATATAACAAAGGTTTTACAATGTAATGAGTTACTGTTAATTAAAGAAAGATTTTAAAAAAATTAGGCTATTATATATAACTACTAAATTTTTTATCATTATATTGATAACAAGTCAAAAATTTAAATAAGGAAAAGATATGGTCTATTTTTGCATTTCTAAGTGGTACCTATGGTAATAGATAGATAGAGGTTATGTGAAAGATAGCATAGAAATATATGAAAAGAGACTCGTAGGGGATTGCTACAATAATACCCTAAGTGAAGACTATGAAATTTTTAATATATTAACCTAAAACATTCCTATATATATATATTAGGAAAACACATTCCAAGTATATTTCTAAAATAAAACTGATTAATTGGATACAGTGTAGGATAAAGATTATATTAATTTTGCTAACCACAAGGATTTATTCTCAACTGAACTACAAAAACGAGCAAACATTTTTGGTTTTAGAAGAGATAAAAACTATCAGAAAAAGTAAGTTTTGACAAAAATAAAATTTTGCTTTGTGATTGAGTTTGAAATATTCATGCAAGTCACATAGAGAACTAGTAGACAAGACTGAAAATGAGGGACCGCTACAATATTACAGTGGAAAGGACACTTTGCTTTTCATAGGCCGATCTGGGTTTACTCCTTGGTATCCTAATCAGTGATTTTCAACCTTTTTTGTGCAAAGACACACTGTTTCATGAAAAAAAAAATTCACAAGGCACACCACCATTAGAAAATGTTAAAAAAATTAACTTTGTGCCTATATTGAGTATATATAAAGTAATTCTCTTGAATAGGAATAAAATAAACACAAAGAAATTATTTTATAATTACTTTATTATGAAATAATCTAATGATTGGTCTATTTGTGAACCAAAGCCGCATGTTACAGATGAAATTAGAATTTGTCCACGGCACACCAGACAATATCTCATGGCACACTAATGTGCCATAGCATAGTGGTTGAAAAACGCTGTCCTATATGATCCTGGCCATTCCTCTGAGCTTGCTAGGACTGATTCCTCAGTGCAGAGGCAGGAATAAGCCCTGAGCACAGCCAGTCCACAAACAAACAAACAAACAAAAAGATTTGGAAATAAAAGAGGTAGAACTAAGATAATAGAAAAAGAACAAAGTGAGAATCTCCCTGCTCCCTTCAATCAAGCCACAAATACCACAGAATTAAGCACAAAACACATGCTGAGAAGATACATTGGAGAAGCCAGCAACCATTTGCAGACTATCTGGTATAGAATGTGAGTTTGTAGATTTTTTTGCCTAGAAAAGCTGTTATAAGTAAACCAGCACCAAAACATTTAATCTACGAATAGCATTTGTATACAGTGACACCCAGAGCTTTATAACCTATCTGAGTAGGAGGCTGCCAGTGGGAAAGTTCTATCATCCTCGGAGGAGGCTGGAGCAGTAGTGGGTTAACTGACATCTGCTGCCTCAGCCAAAACAAAGCCTTTCACTCCAACTCAGATTGCATCTGACTGCCACACACATGTTCAGCCCTTGGTTAAATAATTTGAGGTTTGAAAATGGACATTTCCGGCCAAATGAATACTAGATAACAGCAATCATCGCAGTAGCCACAGGAAATAGCCGATACAGTAAGTGGTAATAGCAAATATCTAGTAGTAAATAACAGCAGCACAAGTGCAGAGCCTGTATGTGAGAAGAATGTGAATAAAACCTAAATACAAGCACCATTGGTCTTCACTCCCGCTAGGCACAGAGAAGATGTAGGGGAATTCACCTGTACTGATGAATGAAATCAAAAGCCTAAGATGAGTGACCATAGAACATGAGCTTTTAATCTCATGATCAAGATTTTAGAATAACTATGGTTATTCTAAACTAAGAGCAGCAAGAACAAAGCAAAATTTACATAAAAAGGGATTTCCATATTACTTAATGTATCTACCAGACAAATCCAATTTACCAGGAGGTATGTTAGACAACATGTTGAATAAAACAGGCATTCAAAACTAAAATACTCTGTCCAGTTAGGTTACCACTCAAATTCTAGAGTGGTGCAAAAGCTTCATACAACCAACAGCTAAAGGAGTTCATGGACCCTAAGTCAGATCTGCTTGGAGCACTAAATGGTTTTCTATAAAAGGCAAAGGAACCCTACTTAGAAGTAGTAAGATACAAAACAAACAAAATGTGGGAAAGGAGTAAAGCAATAATGGGTCTCAAATAATAAATCAAGGCTCACTTGCTTTGAACCTGAGAATATAAACTCAGAACTTCAAAGGTCCATTCCATATTATTCTCAAGACAAATATACTTAGAAGACACAACAAGAAGACTCAAATGGAACTTGAGCACTACATTAAAAGCAATGTAAAACGTACAGAAGAAGGCCAAAGGAACAAAGACTAACATCATAAAGACCTGGAATCCATATAAAAAGATGGCAATATATTCACTTATTTCAATAATTTTACTTACCATCAATAACTTAAACTAACTAATCCAAAGCATAATCAGATGGATCAGAAAACTGAATTTAATGTTCTGCTGCTTATAAGAGATACACTTGAATTCTGATGATAAACACAGACTCAACATATTCAATTACAAAGTAATTATCCCTACCAAAAAAAACTTCAAAAGTTCTGGGCAGCCATATATTTTAATAAAAAGGATATATCAAACTAAAACAAGATAAGAGAGAGAAATGAACATTATTTAAGTTCAAGGAATCAATACAAAAACTTAGCATACTAAAATATATGCACTAATTCAGAAGCATTGAAATATATAAAGTAACATTCTACTAACAGCCTGAAAGAAATATACTGATAGCAGCAAAATAATAGTAGAAGTAGAAGATACTTTCTTCTTATTCTTTAATTTATCAACCAGACCATAAAAGTTAAAAAGAAAGCATTAGCTATAGAGGGAGAATTGGGAAATCTGGGCTTCATATACATGTATCAAGTTCTCTATTGCTAAAATAAAAAAAATACACATTTCTATCCAGTGCAAATGGGTCATTTTTCAGGATAGACCAAAAGTTTGGGCACAAAACAAGGCTTTGTAAAATCAATTAGATAGAAAACACATTCAAGATTTTCTCAGATCATAATGCTGTTGAGGTGAATAAATCCCAAACAAAAATTATGGAAAACTTGAAACACTTGGCTTTTCCCCTCATTTGTAAGCATTATATTTATTTAAATAAAACATTTTTATTTAAAGAAAATGCATTACAAAGTTGACATAATTCATCATAATACATTTGTTTCAAGGTGAGAGAAAACAATGATTAAAACATAGAAAATAGAAAAAAACTTTAAAAAATAAAATGTAAGAGAAGAAAAAAGAAGAAAAAGTTCAGTAGGAAGAATATTTGTGAAAATTATTGTATTCCAATAAATTCATTAATAGAATAGGGTTTTTTTTCAAAAGATAGGAGATTTAAAAATAACAATAAAAGGTGTGTGTATGTGGCAGTTGTTGTTGTTTGCATAGGCACAGAAAAATATGGGGAAAATGGAAAGGAAAACCCTTTAACCTAAAAACAGGGAGACCTTATTCATGAAGTATTCTGGCATAAGACCATCTCCAGGCTTCAAATATACTTGGTTGTCAAACCCCTAAATCTTTCTCTGTAGTTCCAGTAAAAGCTCTTCATAATCATGGTTGTTGCTGTCAGGTTTCTGCAGTTAGAGATCCTGATTTCTGTACAGTTTCTATGTCGAAGTCAGGATGGCATGTAGTGTCTTCTGGTTTCATCTCGCCATTAGGTGGCAATGCAGAGATCTCTGCCCTGAAAACAGGTGGTTGCTGTTACCAAGTCATCAGGGTGTCATAAGAGCCCTCTCTGCACTAAGTCAATGCCAAGGCCATCCCTGGTAGAAGTTCAATTCCTGATGATGGTGAAAAAAACCGAGGTTGTTTTCATAGATGGTATCCAAGGTTCAGAGGTGAATGGTCAATGTCTGATCTTACAGTGGTCCTCAAACTATGGCCCACGGGCCACATATTGCATTTGTTCCCGTTTTGTTTCTTCACATCAAAATAAGATGTAGGCAGTATGCATAGGAATTTGTTTGTAATTTTTGTTTTTACTATAGTCTGGCCCTCCAGTGGTCTGAGGGACAGTGAACTGGGCCCCTGTTTAAAAAGTTTGAGGATCCCTGTAAAACCTAATCCAAGTCACTACGACAAGTGTTCAGGATGTAAGGCCCCACTGCTGTATAAAATTCATGTGTTTTTCTTATCCATCTAAGAATTTGTTTGCACACATTAAGATTTCAGATTTTAATGTGTCTATGCAAAAAGGAACAATGCCACAAAGTATTACTAGTGCATAAGGGGGCAGAGTAACAAGCTCAACAAGCCCTATAACCTAATTCTAACATGAAATCAAAACACTAGAGAAACTTATCTACTAGAATTCCCTACTAAACAGATACCGAAAAAAAAAAAGCAAGAAATTGCTGCTACATAACAAGATATTCAATAAGGCTTATACCTATTAAGGAAATACATCTAAAGAAATATTCAAAGGAGATATACATGTCCCCTTTAAGTCTTTTGAAATAGTCTGGGAGGGGGTAAAATCCAGAGTACAGCTTCAGCCTGTGATTTGGTCTTGTGGAGTCTGAAAAATGGTGCCCAGCACTCACACAGCAGGAAATGTCCTCAAGCCAAGGCCTTCTCAGAAACCGAATCTGGTAGCAAGCAACAGTCCATAGCAAAGGGAGGTGGGGGAAAAGGGGCCACCAACAGTAAATCACTATTAGCTTCTTCTCAGGCTGAAAATCTATCTTTTCATTTTGGAAACTGGTTGGCAGCTGGCTGGGGTGGGGTGGGGGAAATGTTATGCTTTGTTAGGAGTTAAGAACTGAGTGTAAAAAGGGTTAAAAGGTTATAGCGCAGCAGTAGGGCATTTGCTTTGCACATGGCTGATCCAGGACAGACCTGGGTTTGATCCTTGGCATCCCAAAAGATCCCCAAACCCAGGAGCGATTTCTGAATGCAGAAGCAGGAACAACCCCTGAGCTGACATTGGGTGTGCCCCCCCCCAAAAAAAAAGATTAAATGAGGAAAATAACTTATGGGGGTTGAGAAAGTGGAGGGCTAAAAAAGAATTTGTAAGGTAATAAGCAAAGGGGGAAAGGAGGGATTATATATGACAGGGAGAAGAACAATATACAACATAGACATTATATGTATATACATACACACATATAAATATATATACATATATATATTACAGACAGACATTAGACAGACATCGAGATGGCCAACACATAGACTCATGTACACACATAGACAGACACTGAGGATTGATCCATGGGTTACAGTTAAAAAGCTGACCCAGGTGAAATGGACAGAATGCTTAAAAGAATATAAAGCCCTCAAGTCAGATGGAAAGGTTTTCCGTTTTCTAGGCCAATCAAAATTGGTGAGGGTAAAATTTACTGAAGAAACACTTCATGGATTAGATTACCTATAGAGCATTGTTAAAAAAAAACAATAATAATTTTCAAGTCTAGAAAACTAAGTGATATGGTTATAAGCACTGTAAAAGGAGTCTATACTATGAAATATTGTCCAGCAGGTCTTGAGTATCCATCTTTCTTTTCTAAAAGCAAACTAAAATTGTGAGCATTATGTTATAATGGTAAACTACCTACAATTGAAAACAGATTACAATAACATATGCAATGAATAAGCTCATAACAGGAGTTCATGGCATACAGTTGCATATTCATTGCTAACTGTGGATATAAACATTAGATTAAATTATCAGGCATAATAAAGTAGAAAATGAATAGATTAGAATTTTTGTTGTGACATTATCATAATTAGCCTTGTCTTTTTTTCATTTGGTTTTGGGCTACACCTGGTGACAATCAGGGTTACTTACTCTGACTATGCTTTTGGCTTGGGGGTTCATATAGGACATTGGAGGATCAAACCATGGTCCACCCTAGGCTAGCACATGCAAGGCAGACAGACACCTTACTGCTTGTGCCACTGCTCTAGCCTTAACCCCTGTCTTCTGAGTCTAATATAGAAAATATAGCTTTGTGATGTGGAACTGAGGCACCAACCTATATCTTCAAGTACCATTATGGACAAAAAGATCATAGAGTTATTATAGACATAGTAAATTAAGACATTAAAACTATTTATAGCAAGTACTGTAGTGTGAGTCCAAATGCTTCCAAATGCTCTCTGCATTTTTTCCTGTGAATAAAAGCATTAGCACATTATTATAGATATCTATAATGATCATTGATTGGACATCTGTTCTAACCAAACAACTGTATCCGTTCTTGACAAGAGAGTTTAATCCAATGACTTTTAAGGTAACTATTGACAGAAAGGGCTGTTGTGCCATTATATTGTGTAGGGTTGTTTGTTACAATTGGGGATTTGGTTTATTTAATTGCTCTTTGAGTAGCTCATTTAAGGTTGGTTTGGTTAGCGCAAATATTGTGAGTTTTTTTTTTTTTGTCTGAAAATGGTTTGTCTGAAAGCCCGCCTTCCCATTTAAATGAGAGTTTTGCTGGGTAGTGGACTCTAGGTTGATAGTCTTTCATCCTGTAGTTTGAATATATCATTCCACTCTTTTGCCTGGATTGTTTCAAACGAGAAATCTGGTTTAATTCTTGTGTTGTTTCCTTTATACTTGAGGGTTTTTTTCTCCCTTGCTATTTATTTATTTATTTAAGTTTTTGTGTCACACCTGGTGACTCTCAGGGGTTACTCCTGGCTCTACACTCAGAAATTGCTCCTATCTTGGGGATCATATGGGATGCTGGGTATCAATTCCAGGTCTGTCCTGAGCAGCTAAATGCAAGGCAAACGCCCTACCACTGTGCTATTGCTCCGACCCCTTATTTTTTTATTTTTATATTTTTACTGTAACCAATGTGTATTACAAGTCTTTCACAATTATATTTAAGGTATGACGTGACAGTGAATTAGGGACATTTCCACCCCCAGTATTGTCCTCCCTTCACCCATTCTCAGCAGACATACCCATACCTCCCCCTTTGCACACTGAACTACTAGTGTAGCCGGTTCCTTTAGTATATAACTTGTTGTAGATTGGGTATCTTGATGATCTTGTTGATAACTTTGAGGTTGGTGTTTAGGTTTGATCGTTTTTTATTTCCACTCAATGTTCATGTGATTATTTGTTGCCTGTACCATCCACTATTTTCCCCCTCAATTTATGAGGCAAAACTAGGTGATTCAAGCTCTGTGGTTCTGTTGGTAAAAAGGGGGAAAAAAGAAAAAAAAAGAACAGGCAACGACAAGAAACACAATGGCAACAATAAACAACAGCTAAAACAACTATAAAGAGAAAGAGAAAAAAAGAAAAAAGATGAAAAAAGGGAGGAGGAGAGCTGGTGTAGCAAGGTTCTCTCTCTTTTCTCTCTATCTCTCTCTCCTTCTCTCTCTGCATAAGTACAGTAAGTATTGGGGAAATTAGAAAGGAAATTCCCTTGGGCTAATAGATACCCGGTTTCTCCACCCTTGAACATACTATCATGGGAATGACTACAGGCTCTGGACATGCTCATATGGAACTCTAGGTCTTTTTATGATGCCAGGAAATGTTCTGCTCAGTTGTGGTTGTCAAAATTAGTCCTCTGTAATTAGAGATCTTGGTATTTGCACAGGTCATAGGACAAAGTTTAGGATCGACCTTTTTTTTTTCTTTTTTTTTTTTTCTTTTTCTGGCAACACCTGGTGACGCTCAGGGATTACTGCTGGCTATGTGCTCGAAATCGCTCCTGGCTTGGGGGACCATATGTATGGGACGTCTTGAACTGAGGTCAGTCCTAGGTCAATCACGAGCAAGGCAAACATTCTACCACTGTGCTATAGCTCTGGCCCCTCAAGTCTTTCCTTATGGTTCCAGAAGTTCTATTCTGTCGTGGTTGTTGTAGTCAGTTTTCTGTAATTGGTAATCTTGGTTTTTGCTCAGGTACTAGGACAAAGTCTAGGGTGTACTCTTTACTTATGGTTATGAAAATTCTGTGGTTGTCAAAGTCAGACCTCTGGAGTTAGAGATCTTGGTTTTTATACAAATCCTAGGCCAAAACTTAGGCTAGGATTATTCTTATTCGTTCCAGAAAAAGCTCTGCTCAGTCATAGTTGTCAAAGTCAACACCTATAATTAGTGATTTTGGTTTTTGCACAGATCATAGGATGGGATATCTTTTCATCTTACTGCTAGGTGATGAGGTAGGGCAACCCACTCTTAGATCAAATTGTTGCTATTTCTTCTTTGTCAGGATGTAGAATCAACCTGCTCAAGTTGCTGCTTTCGTGGTAGCAGGGAACTGTATTGGTGCTATGGTTGGGATCTGGGGTTCAAAGTTGGATGGTTGTTTTCTGATCATATGGAGTCTAAGTTGAGTCCCTATGACAAATAATCAGGGTGGAGGTCTCCCATAAGAATTTATGAGTTCTGGGCCCCGGAGAGATAGCACAGTGGCATTTGCCTTGCAAGCAGCCGATCCAGGACCAAAGGTGGCAGTTGGAATCCCGGTGTCCCATATGGTCCCCCGTGCCTGCCAGGAGCTATTTCTGAACAGACAGCCAGGAGTAACCTCTGAGCACCAGCGGCTGTGGCCCAAAAACCAAAAAAAAAAAAAAAAAAAAAGAATTTATGGGTTCTTATTCTTAGTAGATAAGATCTTGTTTCTATACATAAGATTTCCTCCCCCTTTTTAGTATGCCTATGCAAAAGGGAACATTGCCATATTATATTGCCACTGATTTGGGTATAATTTCTACCACCTTTGTTCATTACATACCTTACATTTTCTTCCAGATCTTCTCTCTCCCTTTTTTTGACTTCCTTATCACTGTTTTTAATTTGTCTTCAAGTTTGTCTATGTGATACTCCATCTGTGTAATTATATTATTATGGCTTCCTAACATGCTGTTTAGTTCCTTCAATTTCATATGTAATGGGTTCTCTCATCTCCTCAAAGAGTTATTATTTGAATTGGTTGAATTGTTCATCTATAGATTTCTTAATTTCACAGACTAGTGACTCCTTAACTTCCATTGCTAAATCTTTAAGTGTTGATTTAGGTCCTCATCTATAAGGTTCAGGCATTTGGGTGGACTTGGAGATTTGCCAGGATTTCTCTCCATATCCCCCACAGTAGATATCTTCTTTAGCTTCCCCATTGAACTTTGCATTTAGTGGTTTGGAGTGCTAGAGTTCTCAGGCTGTTGAAAGAAGTGCTAGATCCAATCCGCCAGGGAGTCTATGATATAAATTAAAATGATGTTTGTTTTCTCATTTTCTGGGAAAATGAGGATTCATGGAAAGAAAGGAAGGATGCTGGGAAAGACCCCCTAAAAGTCCTTTTATTCGTTTGGTGGAAGGGATTAAGGAGTGAGGTTCCCTATTCCCTCCCCGCACTACCAGGATGGCCCCAAAGGGCAGATGCACAGTGTTGGCACTGAACCCAGCAGGAAACTGAGGGAAGGCTATCTGGCCCCACAGGGCAGATGAACAGTGATGACACTGGAACCCAGAAGAAGACTGAGGGAAGGCTGAAGAGGAAAGGAGGCCCATTTGTTCAAATTTGGTCAACTTGAAACATTTGAAAACTAAACAACTGTTGAATCACCTTTTGAGTCAAATAGGGTATCAAAGAAGAAATAAAATATTATTGGAAGAAAATGAGAATAAGTACATAAAATATTAGATCATAGATAAATATTTATCATGAACATAGATGCTAAGATACTCCAAAAGAATCTTAACAAACCAAATTAAACAATATTATGCTGGTTCACATGCAATGACTGAACGGTATTTAACCCAAAGTTGCAATGATGGTTCAATGTGTGTATGTCAATTGATGTGCCACACCAAAGGAAATCAGAAAATAAAACCATCATATCAATAAATACAGGGAAAGTATTTGGCAAATTCAACACATATTTGTTTTTTTTTAAAACTCCAATAAAATGGGAATAGAAGGACTCAACTGAGTCCAAATATCATATATCCACAGATACATCAGAAATCAATGGTAAACTGAAAGCATCTTCTCTATGATTAGACACAAAACAAGAAAGTACACTTCTACCACCACTATTACATAAAATATTATCAGTCCTAGTCTCAGCAAGTAGGCAAAAGAAACTAAAGCACTTCAGTTGGAAGAAAAGTTAAGCTATCAGTATTAGCATATTATAAAATATCGTACATTGAAAACACTTAAAACTCTGGATTAGAGAACCAGTACACATGATAAGGTGCTTACCTTGATTACAGCTGACCTGGTTCGGTCTCTGGTACACTACACACTCCCCTGAGCATTAACAAGAGAGATCTCTAGAGTAATACTTGAGAATTGCCTAGTGTGCCCCACAACAAAACAACCCCAAAAAATCCCACTGAAGACTCCACCAAAAATCTCTTACAAACAACAAATGAAGTGGCAGCCTATAAAACTCAAATTACATATATATCATATTTCAACATGCAAATAATGATATAAAGGAGAATAAATTTTAAAATACTTCCTTAGGTAAATTGAAAATTTAATAACTATAAATTAAAAAGTTACCTCAGAATCAACTTAACAAAGACTCCCTGAAATAGAATCCCAGAGATGTCTTTAGGGATTCGACTCCATTAGCAAGAAAAGCATTCTTGTACATTTTTGTACATTCGATGACTGAAACCCAACTATGAACATTTTGTAATCATGGTGCTTAAATAAAAAAATTATTATAAAAAAGTAAAGGTTTTTTTTTGCTTCTTTATTTGAGTGCACAGTTTGTGCTGAGACAGCTGGTTTAAGTAGTGGATATTAAAACTGATTTCTCACAGAATAAGATAGGCAAATATGTTCATTCTTTTTATTTTATAGAAATGATTCAGCAATCCTTTTTCTGAAATTTTTTTCTTGATGATAAATTGTGTTAATTTTACAAAAACACATGCAAAGAAACCTAAGCAATGTCTATCTAGCTAGGCAAAAATAGAAATATTCTAAGCTGAAGGCAACAAGTCAGTGAGAGATAGAATTTAGGATGGATGCTATGATGGCACCAACACTGAGAGATGGACAAGTAATCTTGTATAGGAGGGACCTGGATCCATCAACTTGAAATGTACATAAACTTTAACTTCTTAGCCTTCTAAGTATTGTATGCAAATCATTCCTACAATTTTCAAAAAAATAAAAAAAAACCTTGAGATTTGGAGTAAGTTAACTTTCACACTAACAATAAGACAAATGCTAATAGAAGGCTTTTACACAGAAAAGTGATAGATACCTCAGAAGATATTACTCTCCCTGCTGTATTTACTCTATAGAAGTGTGCAAGCTATTCTTCAATTGCTCTTCAGATCTGTTATCTGACACAACAAGTCTCTGGGCTATATTGTCCTCTCTTTCTAAATGGGTATATGCTATGTTCATAGTAGTGCTTTTTACAATAGCCAAAATCTGAAAACAACCCAGATGCCAGATAACATATTAGTGGCTAAAGAAACTGTAGTAATCTACACAATTGAATAGTATGTAACTATTAGAAAAAATGAAGTCACGAAATTTGCCTATACATGGATGTATATGAAGACTGATATGTTGAGTGAAATAAGTCAGAAGGAGAGAGAAAAATACAGAATAGTTTCACTCATCTGTAAGATTTAAAATAAAATAAAAGACAGTATAGTAATAATACCCAGAGACAATAGAAATGAGGACCAAAAGGATCAGTCCATATTATGAAGCTTACCACAAAGAGTGGAAAATGCAATTAAAGAAATAACTACACTAACAATTACCATGACAATGATAGAGAGAGAAATAGCATGCTTTTCTCAAAGATAGACATGGATTGGGGGAGGAGGAATAGGAGACATTGGTGATGGGAAAGCTATACTGGTAAGGGGGGTATGCATTTTATGGTTGAAACCCAATTACTAACATGTTTGCAACCATGGTGATTAAATAAAAATACTATTTAAAGGCAGAACACTCAAAGACCTATATATCAAAAAGGTCTTCGAGGATGGAGCACCAATGGCAAGAACTTTAGCATCAAACATAAGCAAATGGGACTATATCAAACTAAAAAGCTTCTACATGGCGAAAGAAACCCTACTTAACACAAGAAGACAGTTAACAGAATGGAAAAAAAATCTTTTCACTCGACATATCAGATAAGGGGTTGATATCTAAAACATACAAAGCACTCAGAAAGCTGAGCCCCCCAAAACCAAATAAAGCCATAAAAAATGGGCTGATGAAATGAACAGACACTTCTCTGAGGAAGACAGAAGGATGGCCAACAAACACATGAAAACATGCTCACCTTCACTCATCATCAGGGAGATCCAAATCAAGACAACCATGAAATACCACCTTACACCAGAGAGGATGGCTCACATCAAAAATAATGACATCAACCTCTGTTGCAAGGATACAGCATGAAAGGCACTCTCATCGACTGCTGGTGGGAATGCCCCCTAGTCCAACACCTATGGAGAACAGTCTGGACAGTGTTCAAAGAACTCAGAATTGAGCTGCAATTTGACCCAGCAATTGCTCTTCTAGGTATATACCCCCAAGTTGGAAGGACATTCATTCCAAAATATGTGTGCACCCCACTATTTATCGCAGCACTTAGTACAATAGCCAAGTCTTGGAACCAGCCTCGATGTCCAACAACAGATGAATGGATCATTAAGATGTGGTATCCATATACAATGGAATACTACATGGCAGTCAGAAATGATACAATCACAGACTTTGCAGCAACGTGGATGGACCTAGAACATATTATGTTAAACGAAATAAGTCAGAAGACAAAAGGTAAACACAGAATGATAGCACTATTGAAACACCTAGAACAATACACCTTATATACAACTAATACTCAACTAACAACAGGGTTTAACAGGGTAGAAACTCCAAACACTGTAATAGTCAACACATACTCGAGAGCAATACCCAAAATACATGAAAAAGGAACAACACAAACTCTTGACTACACATTATACCACAAAGAGATCAGCAACAGCAGAAACAGTAAATAATCAGCCTTCTACTACAAAGGCCCATAATAATCCCGTAGGGATTCTATACAGGATCACAGATAAAGTATACGACAGGAAATCACTGACTCCAATGGAAATATTCCATAACACTATGTTTTAATGCCTTAATCTTATGATATTTAAAATAACCTCTCAGCTTTTCTGTCCACAGGGGTTCTTGGATACAAAAGGTGGACAAACTAAGATGGCATCTCGGGGCTCAGTCACAAGAACTATCATACTCAGCTTGCACTATGAGAACGTCCCAAGAAAACTCTTTAACTCACATTTTATCCCTAGGTTATATCTTCTTTTAGGATTTGAAGCACGTGGCCAGTCAGACCACCGAAGCAGCAACTGTGACGCATAGATCTATACTACAGGCCCTACTCATCGAACACATTCAAGCAAACTAGCAATCCCTTGCTATTTGCCCCTCTCTTCTCACTACTTGCTCTTTTATTTCTCTTCTCTTTCCTTTTCTTCTCTTTTCTTTTTCCTTTTCTCTTCTCCCGTTCTTTCCAATGTATTTTCTCTTTTTCCTTCCTTCCTACTCCTTCCATATACTTTTCCCTTTCCCCCCTTTTTGAAATCCAATTATCCCTTCACCCCTCAATCCCATCCAGACCTCCCACCATATTAAAACTCTTCATCCTCAGTTCTTAATCCATTAGGCATCAAGACTGACCTCCTACCCCAACGAACCAGAACCCAGCACCCAAGCAAAGGAACACCCAGTCAAACCCACACCTCGCCCCCTTCAAGAAAAGGCAACCAACTCCCCTGCTGACTCATGCTGTGTTGCCCTCCCCACCAACTCCCCCTAACGTGAACTATTACTTGAAGCCAGACTTAGCTCTAAAAGTATCCCTAATGCAAGAGCTCTTCCAAGACCTCCCTGACGCAAATCCTTTCCCAATCTCAAGAAGGTGAGGGGGTGTGATGAAAAAGCACCAGGGAACCCACACACCACAAGAAAATCCCAAAAGACAATCTGAAATCTATACTTTCAACATAAGTATGAGACCTGTATTACATCACCTCTTCACCTGCTTTTCCCTAAAAGTAAGGTAGTCTCTTGCATCACTTTGTTCCTTTAATTATTTTGTTAATTCATTTTTTAAATGTTTGTTCTACATATACATATGTGAGCACATATACTTTTATTCCTATTTTTACCTTTTTTGAATGTGTGACCTGTTTCTATTTCCTTCTCTGTTCACCCTAAAATGCACCGACAATATAAAGTAGCACCATTTCTCCCTGCAAAGGCACACTAAAAAAAGGGGAAATCTTACATATAAAAAAGAGCTCTTATCTACTAGGGATAAGAACTCATACTTGTTTACAATACAGGGATATCTCCCACCTTGAAAATATGTCATGCGGACACAACTTAGACCTCAGGTGATAGAACACCATCCGTCCATCCTTGAACCCTGGATCCCAGACATAGAAACGACACAGTTATTCACAGCAGCTACAGGAAACAAATCCCATCCGGAACATCCTTAATACTGCTGGGCCACCAACAAGTGCCAGCTCTAATATGATATCATGACAACGAGGAAAATGGGATCAGGTTATCCTACCTCACCAGCTAATGATCAGACAATATCAGACTTGTCACCCTTTGGTCGGTCCAAAAGCCAAGATCACGATTTACAGATGACTGATGACTAGAACCATAACTGGACTGCATATATCTTGGGACCAATAAAAAAGCCCTAGTCTAGGGTTTGAACTAAGACCCGCACAACAACCATGATCCCCAGTTCCAAAGGTCTGGCAGAGACAATTCCAACGGAAAGGGGCTTCTGGAAACACAATGAAAGACGCTATCCTAGGCTTCATCCTAGGATCAGTGCAAAGATCAAGACCACCAACCACAGAAGATAGATTAAAATGACACTGGGGGAACAGAACTTCTAGAACCACAAAGAAAGACTTCATCATAAGTCCCACTCCCGGACCTGTGCAGATACTGAGATCTCTAGATACGAGGTCTGATTACATTACCCAGAATGGAGTAGAAGTCTTCCAAACATCACGAAAGCACCACCGGGAGAGTAAATGAACCTGAACGGAGTCTATAGTTAATCCCATGACAATATACTCCAAGGGTGGAGAAACCCAACAACACTTAGGCCAAGTGAATTACTTTTCGAAAGACCCCAATATTTACTGTGCCAGTGCAGGAGGGAAAAAAATGGCAAAAAGCACAAAACATTTTTTCTTTATATATTATTTTTTATCTTCATTTTGCATTATTATTTTTTCTTATTTTTATTTACCTATCTAGTTTTTGTCAATTTCTTTGTTTTGGAGTGGGTATTGAAGTTGTTGTTTCCATTTATGGTTATATGTGTTTTTTCTTCTTTTCATTTCTTTCTTTATGTGCTCTGCCATATTTGCTAACTCAAGACTATGGCTTTTATTGTGGTGCCTATCGTTATCGCTGGAGTGCTCACTAGATATTTGACACTTGTTTTTGTACTGTTGGGGTGTTTCACCTTTTTCTCCTTCGTCTCTCAAACCTACAATGAGAGCCTCTAAAAGCATTCTGCCCATTTTCAGCATATTAGACTTTTACCCCAGTTTACTACTTTTCTCTTCTTCAAACAAAACCACATAACTTGAACTATCTAGTCCTGTCTCCCAGTTAGAGGTGGGAATAAGGGAGGCACCAAGACCAAGACTACTAGGTAGTAAGCTGGGTACAGAGGGGACCACATATACTATCAGCCCTGGCGGGGGAGGGAGGAGGATATGGTAGGTAGGGCCAACATGGAGGTGTGGGGAGGACAAATCGGAGATGGGAACCCCCTTGATGTTATGTAAATATGTACCTATTATATTACTGTCAACAATATGTAAGCCAATACAATCAAAATAAAAATTATATTTAAAAAACTATTTAAAAATAAATGGATATATGCAGAGAAAATGATTTGTTCAAGAAATGTGGTGGTAAAGAGAAAGTCTTAGGTAATCATCTCATATATTTGTTCCCCTGCCAACTTATGGAATTATTTAATCATTGTAGTCAATGTTCACAGCATTTAAAACATCAAAGAACTATTATAGGATCTAAAGACTTTTTTTTAGATTTTTTTTCTTTATTTAAACATCTTGATTACATATATGGTTGTGACTAGGTTTCAGTCATGTAAGGAACACCCCTTTCACCAGTACAACATTCTCACCACCAATGTCCCAAATCTCCCTCCCTCCCAACCCACCCCCAACTACCCTAATCGTGTGAATGAATGAGAGAACAGGATCTAAAGACTTAATGATGTTTAATTCTTAATGGTGCTTTATGATGTTTAGTGCCTACGTGTATTTAGATTCAATTCCTCTTGATATTTTAAAACCAATTTTTAAAATTTTCCTGCTTTTAGAATTCCTTCTCCCTTCCTAGAACAGTATGCTAAAAACCATGTAACAGGTATGATATCTGGGAAAATTTCTTTGGGTAGACATTGCATTGGTCATATCATTGATGGCACTACAGTAAGGTTGATGATGTATCCTTGCCATTTGGAAAAGTCTGCATACCAGGATACTGTGGCTCTCTGTCCATGGTTTTACCCATAAGAAAATATACACAAATAATAAGAAACAGCTGCCCCCACACTTACTCTTCCCCAGAAGCCCATAATTCCTCCTCATGGACCTATGTTCTTCACTAAAGCTTGGGAAAACACTCTGATGTTGGGTTCAACTGAGTAAGTTCATTTTCCTTTTTACTAGGCATAGAAGGGGGATAGGGAGCAGACCAAGTTCCTCTGTGTCTTGAATTTACTCATGGCCTTTAAATAAGACCAGTTCTACAGTTAACCTTTTTCTCCCCATCTGGGCTCAGTTATCATTCAGGTTCATTTTATTTTTTCAAATAGGTTTTCTCATTCTTAGTCTGTGGCTGACTTCCCTTCTGGGAGGTTGGCGATACCGCCCAGTGACTGGAATGAGTGCCTGATTAAAGATCATAGCTAATGACATTTGGGATGGACACGATGTTGCTATGCTTTCATGTCTCTCTTTTTTGCTTCTAATAGTTTCTTATTAGTTAAAACCTTAAGTAATGCGAGTTTCTTGGAAATGTTAAAACATTTCTTTTTATCTACTATACTTTAATTCCAGATTGTGTGTAGGCTAGTGACCTAGAGAGCCATTACTGATATATGGTATGTAATTTAGCCAAGCTCGTTTGATTACATTACTGGGTATGATTTAGGCCTATGGAAGAGTCAACCAGCAATTTGATTGAAGCCACACTCTGCCTTGTCATTCAAAGATCAGAACAGAAGCCTTAATTAGCCCTGTTGATTAGCAAAAAATCTAACTTTAGTTTGTTACCTGGAAGACTATATGTCATGAGTCTATATGAACTTGAATATATTTTTAAGGAAAATGAATCCCAGAAAAATAGTTTTGCAAAAAATCAGCATCCATTTTTGATCAAATGATGGAGATTGATATAAATTATTTTTAGGGATAAAGTAAATTAGGCTTCCTTTGAATCATGTTCTACCCACTTCTAATTAGAAGACATGTACTTTGGAAAAGGAATTGTACTTTTTTACTCTTGGTGCTTTGAACAGTAAATAATAGAAGGCAGAGATTAGAAGGTAACTAGAAAAACAGTTCTTTAGGTGTTATCTTACAGAGAATAACAGTCTGCTAGTGTTTATTTGCTGAAGAATATGAATGGTGGTTTTGATTATGAAAATTATTCTGATATAAAAGTATACTTAATATTTTCTCTGGGGTCAATCTACAGAAGAACATTTAATAATTATTTCCAAATGATGCCTAAGAGTCCCTGGACCCACTCCTAGTGTTACTTAGCAAGCTATGAAGGCCAATTTATCAATGCTTGGATCCTGGATATGCTGTAGTTCAGATCCCTAAATGTACAAAGTCACCAAAGTCAGCACAGTGGTATGGAAAGTAAAAGAGTGCCAACAATCAAAAGTAGGCTTCCTGCATGCTGGGCATGTACTTCATTCCTTTAAGCTTCCTCCACAGCACCACTAACAACTGTTTTTGGATTCACCTATTCAAATTTTCATTGGAGACATTGTTATCTGTCATTTATTAGAAAAAAATCATTTTGTCTTGTTATAAAATAAGATAATTTACACTGTTTCATTTTGATCAGTACAATATTCTGCAGGCTGAGTCTAATTGCAGTCATTTTCAATTAAAAGAACCTTTTCTACTGACAATTTATTTAAATCTGTTTTACTTGAACTTTTATTTGGGTTGGTGTGATTTTTGATTGGAAGATAGAATGGGAAGAATAGGAATATAATAAGCTTTCTGTTACCATTTTTCTGAATGATTTCGTAAGTTAGACCCAAAAGATGCAAGAAGAGAAAATATTTGATGTGTTGTCTCATCAGCTGCAAAAAAAAAATATGTCAGGTGTCAACAAAATAATTCTATTCATCAATCCAATAGATATTTTCTTCAATGCCATATGAATAAATTAATTAAATATATAATTAATCCAGAGCTTGGAGACAGAAAAAATTGTGTGTTGAATAAAAAATAATTAAAAGTTAATATCCTGTTTTACCAACCACTGGTCAATCTCCTTATAGAAGTATTAACCTAGGGGCCCGGGAGATAGCATGGAGGTAAGGCGTTTGCCTTTCATGCAGAAGGTCATCGGTTCGAATCCCGGTGTCCCAAATGGTCCCCCGTACCTGCCAGGAGCAATTTCTGAGCATGGAGCCAGGAGTAACCCCTGAGCACTGCTGGGTGTGACCCAAAAACCAAAAAAAAAAAGTATTAACCTAAAACACTTACTATTCTTAAATATTTTTATGTATTTAACTAAACCTCGAACTAAAACTTTCCAGGAACCTCTGGGTTTCCTCTCAGTATTTATTTACTCCAGGAACCTAGACATTATATAGGATTTTTTTTAAATCCACATGAAGGCCATCATGACAAGTGGGAAAATTTTTAATCTTCGCTATTGTTTTTTGTTGCTTTATTGTTGAAGTCATAAGATGCAACATTGTTTCATAAAGGTGAGTGGGTGGAGGAAAAAGCTAAGTAATACTGACCATAAGTCAGTTGAATTTGTAATCAAGACTAAATGAAGATCAAGGGGAAGGAAATGGGATTTAGCCTTCACACAAAGAAAATGTTTCAAAAACAAGGGAGGATTTGATGAAATTGAATAGGCTACAGTGGAATAAGGAAATGGTAGGAGTGGAGACAGATGAAAAAGAGAAATTCTGAGAAATAATTTAGTGGCTTTCCTTCCGAGGATTGTGCTTGCATATAATTTTAATGGGAATATTATAAAAAGCAAGCATCAATGCATATAGTAACGCACAAGATGTTAAGGATTAAAATTGTTTAAAATACCAGACTTTCCTTACTCTTTACTCCTTTGCCTAGAGTGAGAATCTCCCAAAACTGAACAATTCTAAGTTTACTTTGGAATAACTTTCTTATTTGCCCTATATGAATAGCTGAATACCTTATTGTTCAACATTGGTTTTTATATATACTTTACAGCTATTAATTCAATCATAAGTACATAGATATATTAAAACCACTCAAGGATCACTCCTGGTATCATATGGGTGGTGGGGATAAACCCAGGTGGACCACATGTAATGCAAGAGCCTTACCTTCCATAAGGTTATCTCTTCAACCTCAACTAAACTTTAATATCTATTAGAACTAGGCTTATTAGATCATAGACATGCTACTTTTACTTTTGATGAATATACTATGTATACTAGTGATGCAGGCAGGAAGATAGGGAGGCTAGTGATGATATTGAGGGAAAACATTGCCTGAAATCTGAACCAGCCCATAAGGCATGAAGGTCTTTGATACAAAAGACCCATCTCAGGAGCCAGGAAAAACCACTGAGATGCAGAATTCCAGTCCAGGTGCCAGGAAACTTCCAGTGAAGAGAGGTGTCTGAACCCCTGAGGCTACACCTCTAGCATAAAGGTCACATGAATAATAAAAGATTATAAACTGTTCCAAGTCCCCCCACCAACCCACTTGGCAATGACTTTAGCAATAGATATAGTTTGGTAAGCAGTTTAGAAAAATTGCATATAAACTTACTTGACAAAGTAATAGGGGCTCACAAACCTACATCTCCCCCTTGAGATGTGAACTTTCTTAGCCTTTTCTTTGCCTTGCCCAGCATTTGCCTGAGATGTGCATTTTCTTACTGTAGGATGCAAAAGGCCCATACCTTCATGCATGGGATTTATACTTTTTCCACTCTAGAGAAGTTCATATTCACTCTTAAGCATGTATTCCTCTCTCTCACATACACATATCTCTAAGTACATTTCTTTAAAATAAACAAACAAACAATTGCTGGACCCTGAGGTTTCTGCTTTCCCCATGAAGTTTCTGCTTTTGCTAAAACTGCTTCTGTATCCTTTTGTTAGCTTGTTTGCTTGTGGGAATGTGGCCTTCAGATAAGAGTTGGAGGCAAAGGGAGACACAAGACCCAGAACTCAGCACCCACATCTATGCACTCAGGATAAGCCTTAACAATCCAGTCTTGTACCATTTTGAATTATATGACTTGTGCACCTGAATTATATATCCCTGGTTTTCTGCTTCCTGGCTACATGTCTGGTCTTGAACATACCGAAGTTGGTTGTATAAACTCAGAATCCCTATAGGCAATAAACTTTGATACCAAGACTAGGGATCAAACCCCAACCTGCTGCTACAGGAGCTATTAGACCCCAGCATGCTGGCTTTATAAAGCCCCGCATTGTAACTTTGCATTGTCATGTGGTCTCTTTGTCTTATCACTAGGCTGCTAGCACGAATCCAACACAAGAACCAAACAAACTAACAAAAACAACTATTTGGCTTCTCTAGTTCTACTTCTCTTAAAATTTGTTTCTGGACATAATAAGGCTGTAACCCTGAAAGTTCTGGACCAGGTTTAAGATTGACTTTACTTTTCTGCAAAAAAACAACAACAACAACAACAACAACAACAAAAAATCCTTTAAGACTCCAGCCTGAGTCTATGACCCTCTGAGAAATCAGGTAACAGGGATCATTTCCTGTACCTGACAGAACTAATAGATTTCAGGTGCAGTTGGACGACTACCCTGAGCAGTTGTCGGGACATGAGTGTCTATGCTGAGTGGATGCTTGTAGTAGATCCACAGCAGGCAATTATCTGGGAGACTGTGATGGACCAAACAGACTATCTCCTCTCCAGGTTATCTTCCCTGAGTCCCACTTTATCAAGTAAACCTGCAATACTGGTACCTTATTTCCTGTTTTTTTTTTTTTTTTTTACAAATACATAGACATGTGCAATGTAAGCCCATTTCTAGATTCAGAATAACATCAGTAAATACATATAAAGGACAAAGTAAGGAGCCAGAGTGGTGGCACAAGCAGTAAGGCATCTGCCTTGCTCGCTACTCTAGACCATGGTTTGATCCCCCTGCCATCCCATATAGTCCCCCAAGCTAGGAGCAATTTCTGAGTGCATAGCCAGGAGTAACCCATGAGCATCACTGCGTATGGACCCAAAACCAAAAAAATAAAATAAGATAAAATGAAATTTTAAAAAAAGGACAAAGTAATTATTGTCAAAGGCATAGAAGAAGTACATACTTTAGGGATTTGATAACTTAGAATGTAAAAAAAAATAATTTCAAAATTCACCTGTATATAAGTATTAGTTTGTGGGGCATGCACATACCTTCTGAACCAAGTTGTGAGTTTGTTTTGGAGATGAATTCAATAAATAAATAAATATGCAGTCTTTAGAGCAGTACTCAAATTGTGTTTATAATAATTCAATTATTATTACTGAAGATGTTGAACATTTACTTGAACATTTACTATTAGAGAAAAGTATTTTATACATGACAAAATATTTACTTGATAAGACAATTGAATGAATTTAGAGAAAAATAATCTTGAAAATATTTAGTAAAAAGCAACTAGATTTTAATAGAGTTGGAAAAGTGATATGGATATATAGCAGGGGTCTCAAACTCGCAGCTCGTGGACTATTTGTGGCCCTCTGTACAACATTTTGTGGTCCGCGGTCGACCTTCAAATATCGCAGTATTCACAATTATTCGCTAACTGAATAATCGCAATAAAAATCGCATTAGTAAGAAAAAAAATCGCATTAAACATTTGCATACCCCGAGCAATTCAGTTTGAGTATGCAAATGTTTGATACGATTTTTTTGCGACGATTTTTTCTTACTAATGTGATTTTTATTGTGAATATTTGGTAAGTGAATAATTGCAAATGCTTTGCACCTAGCTCAGTTGTCATTTCCGCTGCTCCTGTCCACTGTCCCTTGCATTATCAGAGGCCTAAGGGAGAGAAGTTTATTACAGAATTAGATTTTATCATACCTTCATCATGACTTCATCAAAACCTGCAGTGAAGAGAAAGATTGATGATGAGCACAGACAATTTCAGGAAAAGTGGGAGATGCAGTATTTCTTTGTTGAGCACAAGGGACATCCCCACATGTCTTATTTGCTCAGAGAAAGTTGCAGTGCACAAGGAATACAACTTGAAACGCCATTATTCAATTAAACATGCTGAGGAATGTGCAAAA
Source organism: Crocidura indochinensis (assembly GCA_004027635.1). Taxonomy (NCBI): domain Eukaryota; kingdom Metazoa; phylum Chordata; class Mammalia; order Eulipotyphla; family Soricidae; genus Crocidura; species Crocidura indochinensis. Next base: position 40,006 of record PVKC010000714.1, read on the forward strand.
TATCAAGGAAATGAGAGAGCCAAGCGGGTTGCCAGTCTTAAAGCATGTCTAATGAGGCAACAAGATTTCTTCAAGAAAGCAACCAAAGAGAATGTTGCATCAGTCGAAGCTAGTTACATGGTTAGTGAGATGATTGCTAAGGCAGGGAAACCATTCACAGAAGAAGAGTTTATTTAAAAATGCATGTTACAGGCTGCAAGTATTATCTGTCCGGAAAAGAAAGGTCAGTTTAGCAAAATCAGCCTTTCTGCCAACACTGTGGCAGAGCGCATTTCTGACAAGTCAAGTGACATTTATCATCAACTGTGTGAGAAAGCCAAATGTTTTGATGCATACTCAGTTGCTCTTGAGGAGGACACAGATATAACAGACACTGTGCAGCTCACAATTTATGTCTGTGGTGTTGATTGCAATTTTGAATTGACAGAGGAGCTGCTCATAATAATTCCAATGCATGGCCAGACCCTCGCTAATGAGATATTTTGGCATCTGTGTGATGCCATTGAGAATGCAGGTTTGCCATGGAAGAGGTTTGTTAGAATAATAACTGATGGAGCGCCATCGATGACAAGGAGGAAAAATGGACTGGTGGCACTTGTTCAAAAACAACTTGAAGAAGAGGGTGTAGAGAAGGCCATTGCTCTTCACTACATTATCCATCAGCAGGCCCTTTGCAGTAAATGCCTGCCATGTGACAATATGGTGTCTGTTGTTGTGAAATGCATCAACCAAATCAGATCCAGAGGCTTAAAACACAGGAGGTTTCGTGTTTTTTTAGAGGAAATGGAAACAGAATACGGAGATGCTCTATTTCACCAATGTACGTTGGCTCAGCAGGGGAAATGTCCTGAAAAGATTTTTTGAATTGAGAGAAGAACTGAAAGCCTTCATGGAGAAGGATAAGAATGCTGTTTCTGAGTTGAGTGATCACAAATGGCTCATGGACTTAGCTTTTCTTGTTGACATGACATATAAGCTGAATGTACTAAACAATATGTTACAAAGCCCGGGCAGCTTATCAGTGCTGCTAAGACAATGTGAGAGCATTCTCCACAAAACTTCTGTTATGGAAATTCCAGCTCTCTCAGACAAACCTTTGCCATTTCCCCAGCATGCAAGGAACTTGTGGATGCAGGCATACCATTCAGTGGTGAGAAATATGTTGATGCTATTTTTAAGCTAGAGAATGAATTTGATCACAGATTTGTAGACTTCAAAAAGCACAGAACCACTTTCCAGAATTTTGTGGACCCCTTTTCCTTTGATGTGCAAGATGCCCTTCCTGTGCTTCAAATGGAGCACATTTACCTGCAGTGCAACTCTGATCTCAAAGCCAAATTCAGGGAGATTAGTGGAAAAGAAGACATGCATGGGCAATTTTTGAGAGAATTCCCCCCAGCTTCCCTGAGCTTTCCCAAATGTTCAAGTACACCATGTGCCTTTTTGGGAGCACATATTTGTGTGAAAATTTATTCTCCACATTGAACTTCAATAAGTCAAAGTATAGGACTAGACTAAATGATGATCATATTCAAGCCATACTGAGGGTCTCAACTGCTTCCTCTCTAAAGCCAAATGTGGTTCAGATTTGTGATAAGAAGCACTGTCAAGTCTCTGGCAGCAAGGATTAGGCAAAAGATGCCATGTTCAGAAGAACTGTTCATGATCTTCACACAATGTTCTATTCAAGTTCAGAAGAAATAATTAGGTTTTGTGTCAGGCTGGGAAGATCTGTGAATCTACGCCAGTCAATGGGGCCTGACTGTGAAAAACTGTGAGTCTGCCTGTATGTGTCTCTCTCCTGTCCTGTCGCCTAACCTCTTGGCAGTGAGCAGAAAAGAGGCCCCAGAAGAGCACGGTCACTCCACTTCGCTATGCAGCCTTGCGGTCTTTCTAAGGAAAGAACAACATCCCAACAAGAAGAAAAAAATCACACTAAGGACTGTGCTGGATCACTGAAGCCCAGGGTTTCTCTCTGTACTGTCTTCTCTCCTGCGTGCTCGGGCCTAAGATTTGATCCTGTGTGAGGCTTCATCCACGAAGGACTCCATGCCCTTGTAGGCAAATCGACACACCCAGAAAGGGTGGAGCCAGAGGAGTGTGGCCACGTACATCATTTAGCCAATGAATAACACCACAACACTTAGAAAAACCCACAATACAAGTGTGACAATGGGGAAACAAAGCAGGCCAGCATCAGACATAGAGAATGAAGATGACAATTCTGATGACCAGATAATGACCAAAGAACTAATCAATCTCTCAGATAAGGACTTTAGAAAAGCAATATGGAAGATATTCAAAGAATTCAAAGAAACCATGGATCGAGTTGAACAGAACACTAATAAGAACCAAGAAAATATGAAGACAGAAATCAAAAACTCCAAACTGAAATTACATGTCAACTAACAGGCCTGAAAAACTCAGTAAATGAATTGAATGACAAAATAGATAAACTCAACTCCAGGGTAGATGAAGCTGAGAATAGAATTGGTGCTGTGGAAGACGAGATAAATAACAACTCCATACAGCGGGAGAGATTGGGAAAAAAAATTAAAAAATGAACAGACAATGGAAAAAAGTCAAAGAATGGGAACAGATGAAAATAGAAGTCTATGATAAAATCAACAGAAACAGCTTAAGAATCATTGGGATCCCAGAGACACAGGAAGAAAATTTCCAGGAAGAATCAATGGTCAAGAACATCATTAAAGAGAAACTTCCAGAGCTAAAGAATATAGGGGATCAAATCCTGCATGCCCGAAGAGTACCAACCAAAAGAAACCCCAGAAAAAATACCCCAAGACACATCCTAGTCACAATGACGAATCCCACAGATAGAGACATAATTCTGCAAACAGCAAGATCAAAAAAGGAAATTACATTCAAGGGAGCATCCTTGAGATTTATAGCAGACCTGTCACCAGAAACACTCAAGGCCAGAAAGCAATGGTGGGATATTGTGACAAGACTGAATGAAATGAATGCTTCACCTAGAATACTGTACCCAGCAAAACCCACTTTCCAGTTTGACGGAAGAATACATAGTTTCACAGACAAAGAACAACTCAGAAACTTGGCAGATTCAAAACCAATCTTAAGAGAAAAACTGAAAGACTTAATTTAAGACAAGACTAACCAAAAGACACACCAAATTTAGATACAAAGATGGCATCAAATCCCAGGACAATTCTTTCTCTCAATGTCAATGGACTAAATGCACCAGTTAAGATACACAGAGTGGCTAAATGGATCAAAAAACTCCAACTTTCTGCTCTCTACAAGAAACACACCTGAATAGTTAGAACAAACATAGACTCAAAATAAAAGGCTGGAGGAAAATTATCCAAGCAAACAACACCCATAAATAAGCTGGAGTGGCCATACTAATATCAGATAATGCAAACTTTATACTCAGGAAGACTGTAAGGGACAAAGAAGGACATTATATATTAATCAAGGGGTATATAGAATGAGAACAAACAGGTTTGGCGGGGATGTGGAGAGAAAGGAACTCTTATCCACTGCTGGTGGGAATGCTGTGTAGTTCAACCTTTATGGAAAGTGATATGGAGATTCCTCCAGAAACTGGAAATCGAGCTCCCATATGATCCAGCTATACCACTCCTAGGAATATATCCTAGGAACACAAAAATACAATACAAAAACCCCTACCTTACACCTATATTCATTGCAGCACTATTTACCATAGCAAGACTCTGGAAACAGCCAAGATGACCTTCAACAGACGAATGGCTAAAGAAACTGTGGTACATATACACAATGGAATATTATGCAGCCGTCAGGAGAGATGAAGTCATGAAATTTTCCTATACATGGATGTACATGGAATCTATTATGCTGAGTGAAATAAGTCAGAGAGAGAGATAAAAACGCACAATGGTATCACTCATCTATGGGTTTTAAGAAAAATGAAAGACATTCTTGCAATAATAATAATTTTCAGACACAAAAGAGAAAAGAGCTGGAAGTTCCAGTTCACCTCATGAAGCTCACCACAAAGAGTGATGCTTTCAATTAGAGAAATAAGTACATTTTAACTGTTCTAATAATGAGAATATATGAGGGAAATGGAGAGCCTGTCTAGAGTACAGGTGGGGGTTGGGTGGGTAGGAGGGGGAATCTTGGACAATGGTGATGGGAACATTGCACTGGTGATGGGGGTGTTCTTTACATGACTGAAACTCAAACACAATCATGTATGTAATCAAGGTGTCTAAATAAAATTTTTAAAAGTATTTAAGAAAAGAAGAAATAATTAAAACTGTCAATAATGATGTTTGAGGACAATTTTTTTGTGAAGTCCTTTATGTGGTCTTGCCTCACCCCAACTTTGCCTCCTGTAGCCCCCAGTTAAATTGAGTTTGAGATCCCTGATATATAGATATGCAGCTTTAAAAAACACTTTTAATAATGGTATTTTATTTTGGTTGTAGTGGTAGTCATGCTGTCTTCTTTTCTGAATTAACAAGGGGAAGAGCAAAATACAACATACATACTCGCATAAAAACTACCTTTAGGAGGTGGTAGAAGTCTAAGAGACATAATTAATGCTGTGGATAAATAATCAGTATGACTGTTATCCAGAACAAATTATTGGTTAACAATCCTTGATACTCCCTAAAAACTAACAAATAAGTAAATTGAGGGGAGAGAAACACACACACACACAGTTGGAAGTTTTTCAATAATGACTTTTGAGAGAACAGTTTCATCAAAGTCATAAAGTCTGAAATCAGATTTCAAAGCATTAACAATGATTAAGGAATGGAAACTAAATTCCACAAATAGTTCATTTGGAAAAAATACATAGAAAAAGTAAAAGGATATATGTGATAAAAAAAAATCTTGAAATGGTAGCAGAACTGAGTTTAGAAATTTCAGGTATAAAAATATTGGAAATTTCAGGACTGTCAGTATCCTAGAGTGCAACCCAGCCTTAAATTCCCCACTTAGCACCCCACTCCAGAAGTACCTGCCTGTAGCTTCAATTCCCCATCTCCATGTCTATAATGATGCCAAAAAAGCACAAAAGAGGTTGAAAGGAGCACTAGTTTAATCCTTTATTAGCCAAAACTATTCAGGAAAAAAAAAGTCAGCATCTATGCTCATGCGGCACTGTTCACAGTTGCCAAAATCTGGAAACAATCTAGTGTCCAAGAATAGATATGGAATAAAGAAACTATGGTACACATATACAATGGAATACAAGAATAAAAATTATATACCACGGGATATAACTATAAGATGAAACTATGCAATTTACTGTTACATGGGTAGATCGGAAGACTATCATGCTGAGTGAAATTAGTCAGAAGAGGGACAGATAAAGAATGAGCTCCCTTATATTTTTATTATTAATTTAATTAATATCCAAAAGCAGCAGAAACTAAGAAGTGGTCTTTGGTAAGAAACAAATCACTTTAAGAGGGGCCTGGGAGATAGCATGGAGGTAAGGCGTTTGCCTTTCATGCAAAAGGTCATCGGTTCGAATCCCGGTGCCCCATATGGTCCCCCATGCCTGCCAGGAGCAATTTCTGAGCATGGAGTGCTCAGGAGTAACCCCTGAGCACTGCCGGGTGTGACCCAAAAACCAAAAAAAAAAAAAAATCACTTTAAGAAAGATGGAATATGGGGGTGGGGCAATTGTACTGGGAGGGGCAACAGTGGAACTATAGTGGAGGATGCTCACACTGGTAAAGGGAGGTGATGAAATGTCTGAATAAAATCTGCCATTATAAATATTGTAAGTCACTTGTCTAATATATTAAAAGTATCAGAAAACAGTTTATTAAGTATTGGAAAATGTGCTTACTATTGTGATAAAAGTAAGCAAGCATTATTAAAATTAAAGGAAACTTTTTACAGTTTTTACAGACATACAGTGATTGAACAAATTATAAGTGAGTTCTGTATGAAACATTAACAAAATTTTAACTATAATTGTCAGATTTCTAGACAAATGCAATTTAACAAATTTACTTCATAAATTAAATTTTATTATTATTTATATTTGTCACCCAAATATATCAAGCCCAGAGGATTTATAACTGAAAGCCCCATATTTGATCCCCAGTATCACATTTTCCTAAGAGTGGCCTAAGAGAACTTCAAATGCCAGCAACACTATATCTTTGGGTCTGATCACTAAATTATCAGATATATGACATCAGGATAATTATTACCAGCAATCAGCTATGAATTTCCTTGCACTTCCAGAGAAGGATGCCTTCCCCCCACCCCAAAATAAAAAGGCGTCATAATAGGAGTTTTAGACATATATAGATCAGAGTTCCTAATACTTGTCATGGTCTAGGAAAGCAGGGAAACTCTCTAGCTTATTTTGTGTATCTATAGTGGGAGCTTCATAAAAAGACTCCTCCAAACATTTTTTCCTCTCTCTGTTTCCTTCATTTCTTTCCCCTGACTTTTCTTAATATCTAAGATGATATCTATGTATTGCAGATTAAGACTGACTTTTAAATGTTGAATTCCCATTTCAATTCAGCAATATTCATTAAGTAGTTACTATATTCCAGATAATCATCAAACTGAAAGAGATATCTACAGCTAGAAGGATTGGTTCATGTTAGGAAGCTTTCCACAAATAGCAGAGCAGTGCAGTTAGGGCAAAGAGGAAACCACTATTAGAGTTGGACAAGAACTGGATGCTTAAAGGAAGTAAAGTGATATGCATATGCATGGTATCCCTTCAATAACAATATTGCAAATCACAGTGTCTAAAAGGAAAAAAAGGATGTGATGGTGGAAGAGAGAGAGAGAAAGAGAGAGAGAGATGTCTGCTATAGACAGTGAGGAAGGCAGGAGAGAAACTAGAAACATTAGTGGTGGGAAATGTGCACTTATGAAGGGATGGATGCTGAACAGTGTATGTCAGAAACTCAATCATAAACAACTTTGTAACTATCTCTTGGTGGTTCAATTAAACAATATTTTCATAAAGCAAAGAAAGAGATCTACAAAGCCGATAGTCTGCAAGATACAGTTAAAGCCAAAGTTCTGGGTGAAAATGCAGCTGATAATTACAAACCTATTAATTATCAATTCATCAGAATGTTCCTCTTTTTATTTCTCAAAGATTTTGGACTCTTTTTAGACAAAGCTTTAAACACTAAATGACAATGACCTACGAGATAGACAGTGGCAAACTAAGTGCAGCTGTGTAGCAAGAAAGAGCATAATCCAAAAGAAAAGGATGATAAAATTTAAGTGACCAGCTCACACATGTAATTTTGCTACTGAGTAACTAAGAAAAAGCATTTGGTCTTTCTGTGCTTCCGTGTAAAAGAAAAATCCCTACATCTCCTCTTGATTTTGAAAAATTGTTTTTACATAAATGAAAATTTAAAATGGATTTAAAACCCTTCTAAAACATTTATTAAAAGTGTTGTTATTGGGGCTGGAGAGAAAGCACATTGGTAGGGCGTTTGCACGCAGCCTATCCAGGAGTCCGGTGGTTCAAATCCTGACATCCCATATGGTCCCCTTTGCTTGCCAGGAGCAATTTCTGAGCACAGAGTCAGGAGTAACCCCTGAGCACCGCCAGTGTGATCCAAAACAAAACAAAACAAAACAAAAAAAAGTGTTGTTATTATATCACCTCATATTATCATCATTATCACCATCATCATTAATGTATAATGTGTACTGTTGCTATTTGAGCAGATAAAACTTTCATTTAAAACTGCTGGAGGCCAGAGTAGCAAATCAGGTAGGGAATTTGCCTTGCACACAGCTGGCTATGGTTGTTTTCTCAGCATCCCTGGTTCCCAGAGTCTGCCAGGTGTGATTTCTGAGCATAGAGTCAGGAGTAAACCCTAAGTGTGCCAGGTGGCCCAAACATTTAAAAAACAACAAAAAAAAATTTTTTCAGTTATATTTTGAAAGTAAGATAGGCATGATTTAGAAAAAAAGAATTTTCCTCAGAATTATTTTTTTCTTTGCTTATTTAATAATATATGATCATCTTAGTTATAACAACTAAGGGTAACAAATATTATATAAGCGTCTCATATAGGCGTCAGCGAAGTGGCGCTAGAGGTCAGATGTCTGACTTGCAAACGCTAGCCAAGGATGGACCGCGGTTCCATCCCCCAGCGTCCCATATGGTTCCCCCAAGCCAGGGCAGTTTCTGAGCACTTAGCCAGGAGTAACCCCTGAGCATCAAATGGGTGTGGCCCGAAAAACCAAAAGAAAAAAAAAGAGTCTCATATATACATGCATAAGGATGCACACAGTTATTCCTACCTATATCATGGTAAAAAAAATATAAAAGTTAGAATAAATAAAAAAGATCTAAAACCAATATTCTTTTCTAATAGATAAAGTAGCCTAATTTTCTTCTCTACTATTTCCATTTAACTCTATTGCCATTTTTAAAAGCTACATTTATTTCATCATTTTAGCTTTAAAATTGTATTTAAATAGATCAGAACTCATAAATGTATGTATTAAGACAATTTCAGTAAATAAAAACAAACTATTAAAGCTAGTGGGATGGAGTCAAGAAAAAGTCAAACAACTATTTCTTCTGTTGGATACCAGAACAAAAAGTACTAAAAAATTATGTTGTACACTTGAGGAGTTCTGATTGTGTAGCATTCAGACTTTTAAAATGTTAGCACAAAAAGTTGGTTAAAAAAAAAAAAACAAGAGCCACAAGATCTTCCAGTTTATTTCCAATGACCTTTTAGACAAAGAATGATTGAAGGGAATTCAATGAGCTCACAAGTAAGATGGGAGGAGGTTCTACCCTGTTATATTTTAGAGTGCAAGCTTATTAAATCCAGCTGAAAGTTTTGGACTATCACCATGGTCTTTTTTAGAAAGGGAACTCACCAACCAAAATTTACTATTAACTAATTAAAGGCTGATATATCTCCACATTTTTATCAGTTGCTTTCACCTTTGTACAAGTGGTCAATTTTTTAAACACATAATAATATTTTATAAATTCAAAGGTTATATTTTATTTTTCACCATTAAAAGTTTTATTAAGAAGCTATCATTTACAAAGTAATTCATAATAGTTGTTTTAGGGCATAAAATATCCTAACAACAATCCCACCACTACTGTCCCCTTCCTTTGTCAATATCTCCTTCCAGTTTTCCCCATTGGCAAGCTTGTAACAAATTTATTTCATATTACTTGTTCTAGCAATACTTAAAGAAATTATCCAAAAGTAAGTAGATAGGGCTGGAGTGATATAACAGCGGTAGGGCATTTGCCTTGCATTCAGCTGCCCAGGACGGACTTGGGATCTATTCCTGACATCTCATATGGTCCGCCAAGCCAGGAGCAATTTCTGAGTGCATAACTAGGAGTAACCCAGAGCATCACAGAGTGTGGCCCCAAAACAAAAACAAAAAATCAAAAATAAGTCAATAAAAGTCAATATGTGATGATTGATTGCAAATTGATTTTAACCAATATCAGTAAGACATTCATTCATTATTGAAAATGTATAATATCTATAGCATGCTAAAAGTAAACATACCTTTCTTAATCTCATACAGGATAACTATACACACTGTTAGTAAGTGCCATATTTGCTCTCTTCTGTTGGACGTTATTCCTGCTCCTTAGAGGAGATCTTTTACTCTTCTTGAAAAACTGATTTTAAGACTATGAATTTCCTAAGCTTTTGCCTATCTCTGATGTTCCATATCCTTTCTTCAATTCTGAATAATAATCTAGAATATTCTTGGTAAAGTGTTTCCTTTTATGAATGTTTGTACTATATCCTTTCCTAGTCTGATTCATAGAATACGACTTGATATATCTGCTATACATCTTATAGGGTCACCCTTTTGTGTAAGTTCTTTTCTCGATCTCTGTTTTCAGTATTCTCTTTCTATCTTTGAATTTTTTCAATTTGAGTTTAATGTGTTTTGGAGTTTGCTTATTTGGGTCTACTTTGCAGGGACCTTCAGGCCTTTTAGATCTAGATATTTAAATTCCTTAATTCTGGGAAATCCTTATAGCTGGTTTTTTGTTGTTGTTGTTGTTGTTGTTTGTTTTTGGTTTTTGGGCCACACACTTGGCGATGCTCAGGGGTTATTCCTGGCTAGGCACTCAGAAATCACTCCTGACTTGGGATGCCAGAGGATCAAACCACAGTTTCCTCTAGGTTAGCATGTGCAAGGCAGATGCCCTACCACTTGCCCCACCGCTTCAGCCCAGATTCCCAATATTTTTGATGCATGCCATCCTCACTAGTGTAAGATGATATCTCATTGTTGTATTAATTTGGATTTCCCTAATTATAAGTGATGATGAGCATTTTTTGTTTGTCTGTTGGTCATCTGTGGTCTTCCTCAGAGAAGTGTCTGTTCATTTTTCCTCCCCATTTGATGATGTGATTTTTAGGTTAATCTTTGTGAATATTTTGTATATTCTAGATATCAACCTTTATCTGATGTGTTGAGTGCAAAAATTTTCTCCCATTCAGTTAGCTGTCTTCTAATTTTAGCCTGTTTTTTTGCCATATAGAAACTTTTTAGTTTGGTTTAGTTCCATTATTTCAGATTTGATGCATAGCCCTTGCCATTAGCATCTTACCATAGAAATCTTCTTTGAGGTCTGAGTCTTAGAGTGTTCTGCCTCTGTTTTCTTCAATGAACTTTATATATTTAGACTTAATCTCAAGGTCCTTGATCTACTTTCAATTGAGTTTTGTGTAATGTATGAGATATGGATCGATCTTTAATTTCTTACATGTGGTTGTCCAATTGTCCCAACACCATTTGTTGAAGAGAATGTTTTTTATTTCATTTCAAGTCTTGGCTCCTCTGTCAAAGATTAATTGACTTTATACATGGGGGTTTGTCACTGGATAGTCTATTCTGATCTATTGATCTAAAAGTCTGTCTTTGTTCTAATACCATGTTGTTTTGATCACAATGGCTTTTTATTAGAGCTTCAAGTTAGGTAATGAGTTGCCTCCCAGTTTCTTGTTTTTCAATATGAATTTGGCTATCCGAGGTCATTTATGGTCCCACACAAATTTTATAATTGATTGTTCTAAATTCTTTAAAAATGCTGTCTATATTTGGATAGAGAATGCATTAAATCTATATGGTAGCTTGGGTAAACTAGTCATTTTTATAATATTGATTCTTTCTATCATGAGCATAGAATAATTTTCCATTTCCTTAGGTCGTCTTTAACTGTTCTTTCTTCATTTCATTTGCCTTCTTGTTCTTCAAGAACTCCAAATATTCTTTTATTATTTCTCTTGAACTCATTCCATAGTTCTCTGTTCTTTTTTATTTTCAGACTATTTTTCACTTTCTGCTATTTTCGAGAAGTTTTTTCCTCATCTTGAATTCCTTTACCTTTTGCTCAGCTTGCTGTTACTCTTTTCACCTGAGATTCTGTTGAGTCTTGTTGTTGTTGTTTTGGGAACACACTTAATGATGCTTACTCCTGGTTTACTTCTGACTCTGCTCAAGGGTCACTCCTGACAGACTCATAACACATGGGGTTATGAGAATTGAAACCAGATCTGCCACATTCAAAGTAGGGCATCACTCAGACTACTATCTCTTTGCTCCTCTCTATTGAACTTTTTATATTACTTACCATGTTCGTTCTTCATTTCTGACATTTTTGATAGTAGTTTTATTTTCTTTTCATTTTGACTCTTACACTTTCATATCCTTTGTTGACTACTTATGCCATCATTTCTTTAAGCTTGTTGACTAAACTCATCATGGTGTCACTAAAGACTTCCAGGATTTACCGGTATTATTTATGTCTTTGGTGATTTTTTTTCTTATTGTGTTTTGTGGGTTTCTATATGTTTTCCTCATTGACTTTCTAGTGTTCTTATTGTGTTGGGGTGAGTCTTTGTAGTGAGACACCTTGCTCCTGGTAGACCTTTCCAAAGTCCTTCAAAGTTTGACATTTGGCATTTTCCTTTTCCTTTTCAATGTCTGGTCTCCTTCAGTTACCCAAACCTACAATCTAGAAACTTAGGTGATTCTCTTGTCTTCATACCATCTCAACTTACAATTGTGCATTGAGTCTTACTAGTTTTTGAATCTTTTCCACTTTTCTGAGACTCAACATTCTGACCTGTTCAAGTGAGTCTTCTTAGCACATCAGTTTGTTCTTGACAATTGTCTTGTTCTTATAATTTTTATTGATTTAATTTTTTTATTTTTGGGTCACACCTGGCAATGCTCAGGGGTTACTCCTGGCTCTCTGCTCATAAATACTCCTGGCAAGCACGAGGAACCATATGGGATGCTGGGATTTGAACCACCATTGGTCCTGGGTCAGCACTTGTAAGGCAAACCCACTACCGCTGTGCTATCTCTCCCACCCCTCTTATCATTTTTATAATTAATTTTCCTTGATTCATTTTGGTGCTGTAAATAGCAACTAAAATAATCTCCAAGTTTTTAATGCCATGACTTTCGTGTTTAGAATTCTTTTAAATCTTCTAATTTCTAGAATAAGATTCATGATTCCTTATCTGACTGGCATGCCATTCATCTATAATCTCATCTTCTAATACCTCAACTCTCTGTATAAATTCTAAATTTCCTCAAACAGCTACACTCTTAATTTTGAACTCAGTATTTGCTCCTGAGAATATAATGTTCTCTATCAATGTTCTTCTATACGAACACTGTAAATTTTATCTTAAGATTTTTAGGAATAAAAATAAAAAAAAAGGTTTTAGGAATACATGAACATAAAACAATTCTCATCTGTGAAATAACCATCCATCTTAATTTACATAGCAGCATAAACTCCTATAGTGATTATTGTAGTCCTATATATCATCCATGTTTGTATTTGGGATTCAATCTGATACATGACACATTAAAGACACAAACCAGTTTGTTAAGTGATATTCTATTGTGCAGAATATTCTTAATGAACAAGCTACTTTGTGATGGTAAAAAAAAATAATGATTAGCATGAAAAATTAAGTCTATTTTCATACTGTGTCTAATATACTATAGAACTGACTCTGGGGAAGTCATTTATTTTCAAAAGTGAGCTTCCCATTCTGGAAGATAAAAATTTTATTTAAATTTAAAACATTTTTGGGACTTTTCATGTGTTGAAATATAGAAGGAAATAAAGGTTAAGGAAAATGAATACATTGAGTATTATTTTGTTTTTAAATTTTATTTATTTTTTAGTTCCCAAGTGCTGTTCAAAAGAATCAAGGGTCAACTGGGCTATGGTTTAAGATTCAATACAAGAGCTCAAATATGTGTTGCTTCCTAGGCCCTATAGTATTTCTTTGGGGGTCTCTAGGAATGAGCCCAGCAATGCTGGGGTTGCAGGAGGATCATTTGGTATCAGGAATCTAATGAGGTAAGGCTTATGCCAGAGAACTGTACTATCCCTAGCCCAGATATTTTTTAAAATGGCAAGGAAAAGTACAATTTTTCCACCTCTTTGCTTTTTTTTTTGTTTGTTTTGTTTTGTTTTTGGTCCACTCAGCATGCTCAGGGCTTTTTTTCTTTCTCTTTACTGAGGGGTAACACCTGGAGGGGGAAGGGGACTAATCATATGGGGAATTTGGGATTAATCTGGGTCAGCCACATGCAAGTCAAATGCCCTACCCATTCTACTATGGCTCCTGTCTCAAGAATAAAATATTCTATGTTGTCGTAATTCAGGACTGTGATTTCTCAATGGTCATTATGCTGCGTGTCACTATGAGGTCATAATTAATCATTGTAGCATCACAATGGACATTTTGATGCTTACAGCTATAAGGTCATAATTCAAGTTTGTTACATCACTATAGAAATTATGTTGCACAATACTACTACATCATATTTCAGTATTGTGACTTCACAATGTATTTTACAATGTGTAAACACTATGAGGAATAATTCATGATAGTGGCATGGTAAAGGGCATTTTCATGAGCACATCTTTGGGTCATAGTTTATGTCTGTGATGTCACATAATACTTTATGATACATCATCATCACAATGTACATTAAGTTGTACACCACTCTGCGGTCATAATTCAAGGTTGTGATATCGCTGTAGACTTTATGATGCACAATACTATGAGGTCATATTGCAGTATTGAGATGTCATATATTATGATATGTCATATATTTTATGATATGTCACTACTATGAAGTCACAATCCATGATGTGGCATCACAATGAACATTTTTATGTGCACATCTATGAAGCCATAATTCATGGTTGTGACGTCACAGCATCCTTTATGCTAGCCACCATTATGAAGTCCTGATTTGCCATTGTGACATCAAAATGAACATTATGTTGCACACACAACTATGAGGACATAATTCATGATTGTTGTATCACTATGAAAGTCTTGAGGCAAAATTCTATGAGGTCATAATTCATAGTTGTGACATAACAGAATCCTTTATGATGCACCGCCATTATGAGATCATATTTCATGGTTGTGATGTCACAATGGACAGTATAATGTGGACCAATATCAGGTTATAATTAAAGTTTGTGGCATCACAATAGACATGAGGTGAACCACTATGATGTCAAAATTTATGATTGTGACATCACATTTTGCATTATAATGCATAGCATATGAGGTCAAAACTCATGGTTGGGATGTCACCATAGATATTAAGATGCATGAGTACTATGAGGTCAAAATTCACCATTGTGATGTTACAATGGACATGATGGTGCATGCCACTAGGATGACACAACTCATTATTGTGACGTCACAATGCACATTATGATGCATAGCACTGCAAGGTCATAATTAGTGGTTGTGACATTATGATATCCTTTATGATGCACCACCATTATGAGTTCATATTTCTTCATAAATATAAAATATTTATAGAATTAGTCTTCCTAAGTACAACCCTAACAAAAGGATAAAAGCAGGAGTTAACAGAATGCAATTCTCATTAATAACTGAGGAACAAAAATAGCTGCCATTAAACTTGATAAGTCTGGGATAAGACTTAGATTAAATAAAACTTTAAAGTCATTTTAGGGGACTGAGCAATAATACAGTGGTAGGATGTTTGCCTTGCACACGGCCTACCCAGGACTGACTCATGTTTGATCTTTAGCAATCTATATGGTCCCCTGATTCTGCCAGGAGCTATTTCTAAGTGCAAATCCAGGAGTAACCCCTTAGCGCCACTGAGTGTGGCCCAAAACCCCCCAAAAATCATTTTAAAAATAATACATTGCTGTGAAATATAAGCTTTGTGACCATTAGGCAAAAAGGCAAACTTTCTTGTGGAACTTTCTTAAAATTGCTTCTAAGGGACACAGCAGCACTTCAGAGTATGTATGTGCTCTTTACTTGTAATATTAGCTTTCTAAGCACAATTCATGAGTTGCAGCAGGAATTCTATGTATATACATAGTGAAGATCAGAAGGCATTTATGTAAGTGTTTTTAGCTATAAAGATTAAAAAACATTTATTGCAAGATATTATTAAGAAAGAGTTGGCCATACTTTTGGTAGCATGTAGATATTTTTTTTCTCTTTTTTTTGTTTTTTTTTTTTTGGGGGGGGGTCACACCCGGCAGTGCTCAGGAGTAAACCTTGATCACAGGCAAGTGTGACCCAGAAACAAAAAGTGTTTCATAGCTAATATGTAAATAAGCAAAAATACTATATAAATAACAATGCTAGGGTTTTCACATCTTTAACACTATATTCTGCTGTCTTAATCTTAATCTCTGATAAAATCAGCATAATATTTTTTAATTTAAAATTAAGTATGAAGTAATTTGAGAAACCTTTTAGTAGGAGTGTCTGGGAGAATTCTGTGTCATATAATTAGAGGTTTTGAAAGATAACCTACACAGAACAGTAGCAAACAGGAACCACTGAGTCAAACGTAGACTATTATATTAATGTAGACATCAGAACTCAAAACTTTTGTTGCTTACAAATTATAAATTATAGGTAAAAAGTACAGGTTATAGGTAGAAAATAGCAGTATAAAAGTAACATTTGTGAGGGTTGGATTGGTGACACAAGTGGTATGACGTTTGTCTTGCCCGCACCAGTCTAGGAAAGACCAAGGTTCGATTCCCTGATGTCCAATATGGTCCCACAAGCCAGGAGTGATTTCTGAGTGCACAGCCAGGAGTAACCCCTGAGCATCACTGTGTGTGGCCAAAAAATAAAGTAATAATATTTGTGGATAGCCTGCTTGATTAAAGTGATTCTTCTTTTTTTTTTTTTTTTTGGTTTTTGGGCCACACCCGGTGACACTCAGGGGTTACTCCTGGCTATGCGCCAGAAGTCGCTCCTGGCTTGGGGGATCATATGGGGAACCGGGGGATCGAACCGTGGTCCGTCCTAGGCTAGCGCAGGCAAGGCAGGCACCTTACCTCCAGTGCCACCACCCGGCCCCCTAAAGTGATTCTTCTAGTGGTTCACACAGAGATATTTAATATACACTAAAATGAATTAGAATAATTATATAAAATGTTTTAGAAAATGGTTAAAACAGTACTCTATCTGTAGAGATTAAATTAACTAGAGAGGATCTATCATTATTTAATTAAATCTCATTAAAATGTATAAATTTAGGGGCCGGAGCGGTGGCGCAAGTGGTAGGGCTTGCACGTGCTAACTTAGGACTGACCGCAGTTTGATCCCCCGTTGTCCCCAAATCCAGGGGCGATTTCTGAGCGCATAACCAGGAGTAATCCCTGAACGTCACTGGGTGTGGACCCAAACAAACAAATAAACAAACATATATATATATGTGTGTGTGTGTGTGTGTGTGTGTTTGTGTGTGTGTGCGTGTGTGTGTGTTTTACGAATAAGAAACAGTAAGTTCACACATGAAAATTTTGAAAATAAGCACAGCAACGTTTGCCTTGCAAGCAGCCGATCCAGGACCTAACGTGGTTGGTTCGAATCCCAGAGTCCCCATGCCTCCCTTGAGCTATTTCTGAGCAGATAGCCAGGAGTAACCCCTGAGCACCACCGGGTGTGGACCAAAAACAAACAAACAAACAAACAAAAATTCTGAAAATATTCATATTATTTCAGCTTACATAAAAGTTAATTTCTTTCAATATAATCTTTTGTATTTATCTTATTTTAAGTACTATTTGGGCTTCTTGCAACAAATGACATAAAGACAATATGCCATTCATGAAAGAATTAGTACTTAGAAATTATCTTCCTACTATATGATAGTAACATGTTTAATATAAAATAAGCAATAGAGTTATCTAAAAAGATTGTTGTTGATTAATTTTACTGTTGAAAATACTTCACCTATATACTATCTATTTCCCTTTATTACACAGTTCCTACTTTACACAAGGTATACAATATTGTAATTAACCTAATACTCAAATCATATTGTACTTAGCCTGCCTCTAGAGTCAACATTATATTAGTATAGGAAACTTGTTATTCATATTCTATTTCAATGGCGCTTGCCGATTCCTTTTGATACAAGACCTCAGGTGACTTTGTCAATGATCTAAGATTTTCAAATGAATGTTAATTAGTGTCACAGGCCTAAGCATCAGTGGGTTTTGTACCAAGATATCAATCTACTACTCGAGGGAGTACGGCTGCTTGCCCTGAATTCACTGTATGATCTTGAGCGAGTCACCTCACATTCTTGAACCGCAGTCAACCCATTTAGAGAATTAGGTGAAAGCTAAGTCTTAGTGAGAAACAGATGCTACATCTGAGATGAGTTTTCTTGTATAAACAAGTAATTCCAAAGTTTAATTCCAAAGAAAGTTGCTGTGTGGATGGCCCTGATACATCTGAGGTAGACAATTGAATTAAAGCTTGAAAAAAAAAAGACGCAGAATAAAAATCATAACATCTTATTATTTCTGGGTTTCTTTAAAATATTTTTCTAGTTTTTATTTCTTCTTACTTTATATTAGGTATCTTCTGTATTTTTTGTATTTCTGTATCTTGCTGTATTTTTTATGCAGCATTACTGAATGCCTCTGGAACATTTCTAAAATTTTCTAAAATTTTTATTTCAAAATTAGACTTTAACAAGTCAATTAAGTTGTCAAGGTATGAGGAAGTACAGTGTAAAATAGTACAGTTATTACTCAGTCGATGAAAATTAAGATCACTTTACTTTGGGACAAGGTTAGCAATCAAGAGATTTTAAAGTTATGTAGTTTTTAAGGACAACAACTCAGGCTGTTTTGGTTTAGTTCCTAGGAAATTAGTTATTTTTGTTAAGAATTCTTACTTTCTAAAGCAGTTTACTAAAAAAGAGATGGATAAATCAAATAATTCCTGAAGAGAAAGAAAAAAAACTCTTCAGAAAGGCTCATCTAAGTCATCTGCTTGCTTTTTCCTCTCTGCAACTGCTACTTTTGCTGATTTAAATACATATGAACATCAAAGTAAGAGCTGTGGTTCCAGAACTCTAGAAGCTTGCCATAGCTATAAACTTACATTTCATGTGTTGAATTCATGTGTTGCTATCATCGGTGAACATTTCAAGCTCAGGTTAAATGAGCTGTGGTTTCCTATTCCTTAACTCTTTGTATTTTAAGGCAGGAATATAAAACAAGTGAATAAATAAGATAATGGATAATGCTAAAAATTCTGTGTCTGCTAGTTTATAATTCTTTGGTTTGGCAGCTCTAGTGTTCTTGCATTTGACATTAGCTAAGGGAGCAGTAGCTTGGCCTTTAAGTGGAAAACAATTCAGGAATTTTAGAAGAGAAGAACAAGAGGCCTAGAGCTATTATCTTCTAACGAGAGATGAAAGCACTCTTGTCCCTGTGTTTTTCTCGGTTGCCTGCACAGAACTCTTAACTTTAGTGTGAGAAGGACATAGCTGTGGTAGAATTTGGCCATGGGTTCCTTTAGTAACTAAGTTAAGTCCAACTTAGTAAGACATTAAATTAGTTGTTGGCAAGCACATGATCACTCATAGAGGATAAAGAATGTGAAGAACATACAGTTTAAAAATTGGAGGGAAATAATGAAAACCTGTATTTAGAGTTAACATGTGGAGAAAATATCTACTGGAATTATCTAATTCACTAAACATCTTGGGACACAGGCTGTATAAAATTTTTAAAAAAATCATTATTTCCACATCTAAAATTACTTTGAATAAATTCTTATACTGGTCTCACTTGAAGAAGTTGAATAATAAATATTTTCCACACTATATTTTATATGAGTGCTATGAGATCTAAGTACAAAATGTAATAAATATACATTAATCCATTTATATATAATATATTAGTGTGTATAGATTTTATACATTTTACTTACATAAAAAGTTATTCATATACATATGAAGAATATTTAGATGTAACAGGTTTTTCAAAATATTCTTGACAAAAATTCTACTTATTGTGCATAAAGGAGAAATTGTTTTTGTTCCATAAAAGACTAATTCTTTGGTTAGGAATTAGAATTCTGACCTTTCTTTTGTTTTGTTTTCTTTTGTTTTGTTTGTTTGGTGGCCACATCCAGAGGTGCTCAGGTTTTACTCCTAGCATAGTGCTCAGAAACTGGTGGTGCTTGGGAGACCATATGTGAGGATGCTGGGGATTGAACTTGGATCAGCCACATGCAAGGCAAGTGCTAACATGCTGTATTATCTCTCTGGAGACTTATAGATTTGAATTGGTAATGAGTCTGACAAGCACAGAATAAAACATATATTACAGACTTTCTATACTGAAGTTATATGAAATAATGCATTTATTTTCATCTGGTACAAAGTTCAGACTACCATTATTTTGTGTTATAAGCACAGACATGAATAAACAAATAAGAGAATTATAATAGTAAGAAACATAGGAGTGAATGTTGGAATGAATTGATATGCTGGATTTTAACCCTGAATGAGTCTAAGAATTGAATCACTGGTATGATGTCCATTATTCAGCTTCATTAAATAAAATTGCTCTTCTGTGGCAACAATTGATGAGACTTTTATTTGAAAAGGATGAAATAGGAAAAACCGGCAAGATTCAAGTACTGTGCAAAAGCAAGGTCCCCTGTTTGTGACATCAGGCTGGGAATCTCTGCGAATCCACGCCTGCCTAGTGGGGCCAACTGCAAAGAACTGTGAGTTCTGTCTTTTCTTTGTGTTTATCTTTCGTCTCCTGTCCTCCGGACCTCGTGGGAGTGGGCCATATTGGCTCCAAAAAAAAGGAAAGAACAACATCGCAACAAGAAGAGAAAAAATCACACTAAGGACTGTGCTGGACAACTGAAGGCCAATATTACTCTCTGGAATCTCTTATCTGCTGTGTGCCTAGGCCCAAGATTTGATCCTTTGAGAGGCCTCGTCCACGGAGGACTCCACTACCTTGTAGGCAAATCGACACACCCAGAAAGGGCAGAACCAGAGGAGTGTGGCTGCGTACATCATTTAGGCAATAAACACTACCGCAACACATAGAAAAACACACAATACAAGTGTGACAATGGGCAAACAACGCAGGCCAGCATCAGACATAGAGAATGAAGTTGACAATTCTGATGACCAGACAGCGGCCAACGAACTAATCAATCTCTCAGATAAGGACTTTAGAAAAGCAATATGGAAGATGCTGAAAGAACTCAA